>QFDD01010546.1:0-11689 GCA_006871305.1 Vachellia collinsii
TTTTTTTTTTTTTTTTTTTTTTGCTAGGTAAGATGACTCAGTGATGACTGGACATGAATTATGGATGATAAAGGGGTAAAAATATCAATGATTCAAAGGTTAAATACTGAGTTTTAAATAAATCAAAAGTGATAGCTTCAAACCATATTAATGTGATAGAGTTTTAAGTGAATTAAAATTAAATGAGTAAAAGATTAATTTTTTTAAATAAAACTACCTACTATCATAACATAAGAGTTAGTAGGCACTTTTTTAGAAAAATTAAGAAAACTAAATACGTTATTTAAAATATATATTTATGTATATTATTATATTATATATCATATTATAAATTAAATAAATTAGTTCACAGAAAAATAAAAATATTAATATTTTAAGTAATATATTTAATTTCTTTAATATTTTTTAAAAAAATGAACTGGTTCTTATATTAAAATTGGAAATAATATTTTTTTTTTCAATTTTCAATTTTGTATTTTTATTGTTATTTATTACAACTAAGACTTTCCCACATTTTATTGCACGTCAATCATCATTCAATTCATGTTTGATATGGCGATCAGAATAAAATTGCTGATTTATTTGCTAAAAAGGTGATTGAAGGAGTTTAAGGGTTGCAAGTTACAACTAGGAGGACCTAATACCTTGCCTTAGTTTTTAAATTGTTCCATAGTTCCATAGCTTTCCCTTTATTTTCTGTAATTTCACTTCTGTTGTATTAAAAAATTGCAAGTTAATCATCATCATTTTTCAATAATATTTATTATTATTTTTATTTTTAAGGATATTTTTTCTGCAAGAAAGGATCAAAAATTTTTTTTTTATCAATTTTGTTTTTATCATTTTTTGCAGGCTCCAAACAAAACATGGTGTTGATAGTACAGCTTTGAAAAAAATTTCGATTTTCCAAAAAAAAAAAAAAATCAAAACTGCAATATTTTAGAGTATTTTTAAAAATCACAAAATTTAACACTGTTCCAATTCGTACCCATAAAATATTAAATCAAAAGCACTTAAATAACCAGTCACCATGCTTCATAGAAACATTCAATTCCTTGGCCACCAATAATGAGCTGCCTTGCTTTGGAGGAGATACATTCCCCAAAGAAATGTGTAAATATATTTGCCACATTTTCTGTTACCATCTGATTCATTCATCACATTCCGTATCTCAATCATACATTCCCCAAATAAATGTGTAAATATAATTATCACATTTTCTGTTACTATCTGATTCATTCATCACATTTCGTATCTCAATCCATGTTTTGCTCTGCAGCATGTTATTGTTCAGAGTTCAGATACCGATTCTACATAACTGCAAATTACCAAAGCGATTGGTATATAGATTAATGGACAATGTAGAACATTCAACTCATGAAGTGTCAAGTGCCAACAGCATAATATAAATATTGATGGCAACATCCAATTTGTACCCTCTACCAGAAAAACTAAGATGCTAGTCCACGATTAACTTCAAACTAAAATAACAATATTGAAACTTGTTGCATTCAATATTGCAATCTAACCAACGATTGTCTGGGCCTTGTTCAGGATCACTCCTTCGTATTTCACTTGGAACCACTTCATGGCATCATCCTTTGTGACACGGTGCTGGATCCCAACGCGTGACTTGCACCTGCGGCGGCGACCCACACGGTAACCAGGGCGTTCCAGAACGACAAAGAAGTCCATTCCATAAATACCCGTAGAAGGGTCGTACCTGAAGCATCGCCAAATTCCAACATGAAAAAGATTAGTTTTGACAATTGAGAGAAGATGAATTGAGTTTCCAACAGAAGGATGAAAGGAATCATGCTTAGCTCCAGATGGATAGAAAACAACTAAACTTAAATCACTAGAAAACCAAACTTATTGACACTAAAGCTCAGAATTCCATTAAAGAATAATCAACTATTAACCAGTTGATAAAATAAGAAGATTACACAAGAAGCTTCAAAATATTTACGTTCCATTGAATATATGGTAGTTCAACATATCAAACATCTCAAGAGCTTTTCAACTTACTTGATTCCGAGGTCAATATGCTCCTGAATGCCAAAGCCAAAGCAACCAGTATCACTGAAATTTCTTCTCAGCAGTTCATATTCCTTAACCTTTAGGCCACTCTCCAAAAGCTGCATTGCCTTATCACCTCTTACAGTGACATAGCATGCAATCTTTTCATTCCTTCTGATACCAAAGGAACGAACAGTATACCTTGCTGTCCAAAAGCAGACGGGAAGAATGAGAACTAATCAAGTAAAAAGTGCAGCCAGCAATGAACAAAAATCCAATAACACTAGATTCAATCTTTGTAAATACCTGAAATGAAACCAATCATACATCCTTCTTTGAGCTTTTAAGGATAAAATATGAACACGGACAAGAAAACAGTCTCAAGGGTATCATAATCAGAAGCCATTAATCTTTATTAGCGTATAAAATCCTTACCGCTTGAATTCCAGATCTCAAGAACAAACAAATATATCCAAGGATGCAAAGAACAGGAAAATGCGTCAGTCAAATACTTAAAAGAGTGAAGACTTGAACTGGTTGCTTTAATGCACATTTAGCATTCAAACAAAACATATCAAAATTCCTTTACATTATTATCAATTCGCAATAAAAAATCATCAAAACGGGGGCGAGTTCTACAATTTGCAGTTAAACTACAACAAGATCTTTCAGCCACAAAGGAAATCACGTTAAATAACACAGGGCAAACAAGCAAAGCATGGCAAGGATGAAAAGCTAACCTTTGGAGAAAACTGGGGTCTGACCACTAAGCTGCTCCAACACCTATTGCAAAAATGGTCGATTCGAATCAAAGGTCAATTGAACCAGCAAAGAACAAGGAAGGACCATTTCATAATACGTGATGAATAAATTACCTTAGCGGCCCTGGTGAGACGATCTCCACTCTCCCCCACTGAGATATTGAGAACGAGCTTCTGGACCTTGATTTCCCTCATAGGGTTTGCCAGCTTCTTCTCTGAAGCCTGCTCAAGAAGAAGCATTCCAGATCACTCAGAAGCAGAAAATGATTCATGGTCATAAGACGGTGAAGCGTGAGAAGAGTAAGACGAAGAAGAATAAGCGTACCATTGGAATGGAACCTGAAGGAAGATTTGCAGCGGCAGAGGCTATGAAAAAAGAATGGATAGAGAAGAGTCACTTATACGGGAGGAAGAAGTAGACGGCGCTAGGGTTTTCAGAGAACAGAGGATCTGAGTTTTAATTTAGGGCTTTCACGTTTTGTTAGACATATGCTTGCTCATTTGGTAACTCCTCTTACATATCCAAAATGTATTTTAGGTTTAGGGTTTAGGGTGTATTTTAGGTAACCAACGCACATTGGATCGAGTGGTATGAGGCTCGGCTCCCTTAACTAGAAGTTTCGGTTTCGAGCCCTGAGAATGGAGAAAATGTGCGCTGGGAGGGGCTGCCGCCGAAAGGTCTCACTACACCCCGCACCGGATTAGTCAGTTGCCAAAGGCGCTGGATACCGGGGAGTCAATGACAAAAAAAAAAAGAATGTATTTTAGGTTAAAAAGTTCAAAAATTATTTTGTAAAATGTATTATAGTCAAGGTAATTCTCTCAAAGATTTTTTAAACGGACACTATATTTTAAATTTTTTATATATTCCAAATGTCCATTTAAATTTTATTTTATCATTAATCAAGAATCCTAAATAAATTCAATCGAAATATATAAATTCTAATTCGAACCTACATTTTTATCAAATCTTTAATAAGGCTTATAAAATTTATTTGGTATTTTCAAATTTTATAATTTTACCTATATGCCCTTTTCTTTTCACTCTTTTTTTTTTTACTTAACCTTTTCTTGTAGCTATTTTTTTCGGACATTTCCTCTTTATTCCATGCCTTCCTTTGATTTCTTAATTTTGTTGGGAAATGTGCAACTAAGATAATTCTTCTTTGTCATAATATTTTTTTTTATATACTGAAAGCTCAAAACTAAGTACTTAACACAACATAACGAATATCCTGGCGCAATGCCTCGAGGATGAACACCGGTGGTGTTGAAAATTGAATTAACCTTAAGGTTCCATGCAGAGACTTCTTAGCCAACAGATCCACCACACAATTTGCCTCCCGATAACACCTGCGACATGGACCTCCCACTCTCGATCAAGTAGGTCCTTGATGGTACTAATAAGTTCCTCCTACTCCCCTGTTTCAGAACTCCTAAGGCATAGAATCTCCATAAGCTCCACATAGTCGCTCTCCACAAGAACATGTCTATAGCCTTTGTCTCATGCGATCTTTAGGCCCCAGATGATGGCCCATAACTCAGCATTGAAACTCCCCTTCGTTCCCACATTACACATAAAGCCATGGAGTAAATTCCTACTTGAGTCACGAATTAAACCTCTGCAGGCCGCATTACCTTCGTTTGCCATTGCTGCCCCGTCAACATTCAACTTCACATAGTCAGATGATGGTGGGTTCCACTCTTCATACAATGGATTCCGTCCTCCGTTCATTAAGTTCCCCGTGTCTTTCCATCTAATGCATGCCCATACTTTAGCTAAAATTGAGGTCGGACTGTCTTGTCTGTGAAAACCTTTGAGTTCTGAGATAACCATAGGTGTCGGCATACTAACATGAACCATACACCCAATCTAGTCCTATCTACTTCGAATCCTTTCTGAATATTCCATTTTATCCATTCATGCCCAGTTGGACATTGCAGAAGGCTATTAACTAATCTCTCGGCACTAATCGTCGCCATATCTCATATGCTGCTAGACAATCCCAGAGCGCATGTAAAAGGTTCTCCGTACAAGTTTTGCATATACCACATAGCAATGAATTAGCTAATCCATATCATAGCCTCACTTCGTTTGTTAATAGTCGATCATCTTAGAAAGTCCAGCATTTCTACAACTGGACGTGAGAAGCAATGTCTGCATAAAAAATATATATAAAAAATAGTAATAAATCCAAACTTCTTTGTTGTAATTAAGCAGCACAATTCTCTGGCAAGAAGAGAGTTTAACCTGAAACAAAACATTAAGTAAGGATAGAAAGATGAAGGAATTGAACATCAAGGCCAATCATCACATATGCTTTTGGGTTTAAAACTTATAGTTTTCACGTTAATTGTTGGGAATAAGTTCTGCAACATGTTAGTTGTAAGCTGTAAAGAAATGGTCCACACTAACAAAACCAGAAAGCACAATCCACCAAAATAATTAACCAGCATATTAAAAATGATTTCTCAGCATTCTACAAGTTAACCATAAAATTTGGAAATAAAGAGATGAAGAAATGTTCAAAATCTAGTGTTTGAAAGTGAATAACAACAGGGGATCTAAATAGCAGATGATGTACCTTTGGTTCAGCCTCCTCTTCCTCTTCCACTTCATGTTCAAAACGGTTAGCAATTGTTGTAGTAGTACCTCTACCTGAAAGAAGGTCGTTATGCCTAGAAAGAACTTTATGAAGCTACTAGTTTAATCCAGTTGCTTGAGAAACTACTCTTTCATCTCTACAGAAGAAATTTAAAGCAAATAGGCATTACATCCATCCGTTGAATTATTTTGAATCCACAAAGTAGAGGACAGAAGATATATATATATATATATATATGCCTAAAGCACCAAAAAGAAATTTAAGGCAAACTCACCAAGAACTCATCACAAGATGCATTACCCTATGATTCTGAAATGAATATTGTTCCACAAGGTCAAGGGTGAACTCATCCCTTGCACCCTAAAACGATACAACAAACCTTTGGATTCAGCAAATGGTGACGTGTCTTTATTCACAAGACCATAGAAAGAAAACCTTGCCCTTGGCTAATATCTAGGAGAGAGGAACATTGAGCTGTTACAAATTGGGCCTCTAGTCAGGTGTGCCAGCGAGGACGATGGGCCCCTATGGGGGTGGATGTGAATTCCCACATCGGTTGGAAGGGGAACGAAGCACACCTTATAAAGGTGTGGATACCTTTTTCTTATAGACGCGTTTTCTGGGTGGATAGGGCTGCACCAAGGGAAACAAAACCTTGCTCTTTGCTACAGCTGCAAACAGGGACAATATCTATAAGGAATAAGCGTTGGATTGTTACAATAAGCGCTACTAAGGACCTAACATCATGAGGGACCCCAGAGTGGGTGAAGGGGGAAGGGAGACGCAGTAGGTAATGTGAGCTTAAGTGCCTTTTGGGTGACTATGAGATCCCTAAAGGATAAAAATATGTGTCTGCAGGTGGCTAAATAAGGACAATACCTTAGAATGTTACATCATGATATTAGAGTAGAGGACGACTCTTTCCGTTAGTGGGGAGAGTGTCATACCAAGCGCTACTAGGGACCTAACATTTTAAGGGACTCTAGAGTGGGTGAAGGAAAAAGGGAGATGCAGTAAGTAAGGTGCGCTCAAGTTCCACATCGGTTGGACTTGTCCAAAGTGAAAGCCATATATGTAGTTGGAGCGTGACCTTTGACATCCAAGGTGCTTTTTAGGTGAGTATGAGATCCCAAGAAGACAAAAGCATGTTCCTATGGGCGATTAAATAAGAACAATACATTAGGATATTACACCTTGCAAATGGTTTATGGATTCACATGTTGAGATCCTTGTGGCACCTGAATTTCGGTCTCCTCATGAGAGGAGGGAAAACAAAGGGGTCACCACCAAAATTTTGAAAGGATTTTGGAAATCTAAAAACAAAATGATCTACAAAAGCCAAATAGGATTTGGTAGTCGATTGTGTGTGAGGAAAATGTTAGGCATGCCATAACACTAGTTCGTGGTAATGGTTACACTAAGTTAACTATTAAAAATAATATTGCCTTTTTAACCAACAAACGCTTGATTGAATTGATAAGAGCGTCCAACCAGTATTCAGGGGTCTTGAGTTTGAGCGCTAGATGTAGTAGCGTTAAAACTTGTTGGGAGAGCTTGTTACTCGAAGATTCCCACAAGTGCTCGATCTGAATTAGTTGGTTGCTCGAACACCTGATAATAGAGTTCAAAAAAAGCACTGGATACCACATGGCCAAAGGCGAATAAAAAAATAATATTTCCTTCTAAAATATTATAATTACAAAAAAAAAAGCAAATATTATATATTTACAAAGAGAAAATAAAGAAAAAATAAGGAGGAAAAATTATATATTTACAAAGTTAGATTTAACTTAGGAAGAGAGCTTAAAGCCTACGTACCCTTCAGATGAATCAAAATCCACGTAGTTCGGGGGTAGAAATACGCGTCAATTAGTTTGTATTCTTTTTTTAAGAAGAGATTTTATTTAATTCACCAAAAAGTATTTTCTATTGATTGATATTTTTTATTTTAAAAGAAATCTCTTATTGTTTATTTTTTGAAGGTAAAAAAGAATTTCTCAAAAACTTTAGATCGTATTTTCTGATGAGGTTCCTATAACCTCACATGGAAGTATAATTGGCTTTGCCTTAGAGGTGCTAAAAACCTCACACGATGCAAAACTACTACAAAAAGTTTTCCTTTTGCTTTTTCAAAATAGATATTCCCTCTTTTTTTTATTTAAAGACAACAATGAAAGTAACTCATGCTTCATGCATATTATTCACATACCTATTAATCAAAGAGAGGATAAATGAACAGAGAAGATGAAATAATGAGTACCTCTTGCCTCTTTCTCTAACTTCCTCCTCTGAAGAGACCCTCCCTTTCAACCCTTACTCTCCTTTTTATTGGAAACAAGTAAGGTTTCCAAATATTTTTTTTTATTTTGAATTTTTTTTATTAATTTTTAGACATAAAAACTACTTAATATGGAACAGATAAATATAAATGAGGAGAAATTTTTTATTTTCTTTTTAAATTTTTATTAATTTTTTCAAACTTAAAAACTACTTAATGTGTTACCCATCAACATGAATGAGGAGCTTTTTTATTTTATTTTTCAAATTTTTTTTCCTATTCATGAATTTACTTAATTTGAAATTGATCAAAATAAATGAGGGATTTTTTTTATAATTTTTCATTTTTCATTTTTTTATTTTTTCTTAATAGGGAAGAATCAAACTTTTCTAATCTAGACCCAATTATTATTAATATTTTTTTTTATTATTTTTATTCATTATTGATATTTTTTAATTCAAGAGTCAATCATCATAAATAAAATTTTATTAGAAATTATTGTAAGGAAAATGACTCAGGAACCACTCCACTTTTAACCATCCTATTGAAAATATCCAAAGCCCATCCACTCTATCCTCATGAATGTAACCACCGCGTAAGTTGGTATAGGTAACAACATCAGGCTTGATCTCATGTTTAATCATTACTGCAGTGATTGGCTCAGCCTTCACTGTGTTGGCTTTCTTGCCCTGCATGAAGAAACAAGGGTGTTGAAGGTCTTCACAGAAGGCTCATATAATACCTTATTCAAGATGAACCAATTTTTATGGAGATGGTCACGAAATGGAATGCCTCCAGAACCATATCATGATTGCAAAGATCTTTGATTGGGATATTAAAGATTGACATGTATGGCTGGGATCCCATCTTGATAATCTTGCCCAAGATGGAGAAGGTAGAAAACGTGGAAGTGGAATGGGAATAACAATTGATTAAAATGTTAAGGGTAGCCAAAGATGGAGGACAACTCATACTACACAGAGGGAGATAGCATTTTTGTATCGCTTCATCCTAGCAAGATTTCCCAAAACCCTGTTTATGTGAATAATAGAGGGTTGAGGTATTAAATGCATCAATATGTGAAACTCTTCAATGCTTCTGCTTAGGAATTAGGAACAAGAATGGACACGAAACGCAGAAGAGAGAGAGAGAGAGGAAGGAAGAGGCAGAACGATGCAGAAAGGAGGACATGATAAGAGTCACCGAGCTTCGAAATTTTTTGGATTAACACAACATGATTATTTGATCTACTGGGGGACTACGTTTAAACGTCCCAAATTTTTTTTTTTTAGGAAATAAGGAAGTTCTTTTTTCAATAATAAAAATTATGGCCATAAGCAGAGAAAGAAATGAAGTGTAGAGTTTATTTTCTAAGGAAGGGGGAAAAAACAAATGGCAAGTGGAGAGGAAGGACTTAGAGCTTGTTTGTTCCAAAGCATTGGAAGACGAGTTGGTACTGGGATTGACACTGGCATTGCCCAATTTGATATGTTTGGTACGTGAGCTTCACAGTACTGGGCGGGATTGGCCCAATGCCACCACCCCCAGTATTGAAAAATCAATTCCAGGATTGAATGTTTTTGAAATGAATTACACTTACCCCATCCCTCTCTCTCCTCTCTAGCTACCACTACCATCGTCTTTTCAATTAAATTTTGTCTGCGGTCATGCCCTATGATTTAAATACGATAATGATAAAACTAAAAATGCCATGTCAAATTCATACCCAGGTGCACCCACAAGCATAGATGAAACAGGGCATGCTACTCTATACAAGCAATTGCTTGTTTCTCAGTATCCTTTCTTTGAATACTTGGTTTTGGAGGTATGTAGGTTCGTTTTTCTTTTAATAAAAAAAGGGTTTCTCCAATATTAAATTTAAATATCTTGGGTGATTATTATTAAACTAGACATGTGCCTCATTGCACTAAATGTAGAGTGTACTAATTTTAATTTGTCGGCAAAAACCTAATTTTAAGTTATAAAAAATATTACAAATCTTGAATGGGTTGGGGTGGGTCAGGGACAGTGGTTTCTCCCATTTTCGGTCCAACCTGACCTTTTGAGCATGATTTCTTGGTCAAACAGGCTGGTTTTAACTGGACCCAACCTTACATCATTTTTCTCTCTTTTTTCGTCTTTCTTGGAAAACTTTGTCCTTTTTTTTTTTTTTTGCCTCAAACAGAAATTGCTATTACTATGAATATAAATAGAATCCATACACAGAACAAGTTAAGACGAACAATCTAGGAGCTAGCAACCGGGATCTAAAGAGAAACCAACAAGATCAGACTCCAAAATACGAAGCAATTGAGGCGGCAGTCTATAACATCAGTTTACTGGGCATAACCCTCGCAATAAAGCTTTAACCACCCAATTAGTAGCTAAATTTGCTTCTTTTAAAATGTATTCAAAGGAGTAGTTCCTTTCCAAATTCCTTAAAGAAATGTATTCAAAGAAAATGTATAAAAAAATTACACTTTTATAAGTTGAGTTGTAATTGAATAAAAACTATAAGAATTAACATTAAAGATTAATTTTCCCCTTTTGTTTTTTGAAGGGTTCTTTTTGGGATTCAGTTATGTTAATTCAAATGGAACAAGTTCCGCTTGCTAAAATCAAAGATTGAATGAGCAAAATATTGTGTGGTTAATGGGCACAACAAAACCATCGGTTTAATTCAGTTGGGTTTGTCATTGAAAGAGAAATGTAAAAAAAAAAATAAAAAATTAGAGCACAAAAAACAAAGTGATCGAAAATTGCAGCTCATATTCAAGGAGAACTTATCAAGAGAATAATAAGTATAACTACAAGAAACTCCAAGTTTAATAAAAAATTGCTATATATTACATTCGTACGATCAATAAGGAACTCGTATATTGCTTACGACTAATTTTATGCTATTCAATGTGAACAATAAACAAGCTCAAAATTTTGTGATGGAGTTAGACAAAATTAATAAGACCCTAAAATCAGGAGAAGGGTATGCTAGCTTTGTTAAATATAGAAAGGAAACATAGGAATTCTTGCAGGTTGAGCTTGGATGACCTCTTCTCTTCAAAATCCCCCTCCTTGAAAACATCCATAACCTTGTCCTGAAATTCAGATTGCACCTCTTCCGTGTCACCGTCTCCACCCTTGACCTCCATTTCATCGCCATCATCCATTACCATGCCTTGATCTTCCATGGAGCTCTCAAAACCAGAGAAGTCCATCTTCCTATCGCTTTCTTCTGTTAAACCTTCTTGTGAGAGTTTAAGTGATTGCAGAGTCTTGTAGTTCTTTTCCAGCAAGGAGATCTCATTCTTCTGCTTAAAAATTGATCCAAGTGTCTTGTTCTTTGTATTAAAACAAATACCCAGAGATCCATCCCATTCCTTCTGCTTAACTTCAATGTGAGGTTTCCTTCGCTCAATCTGAACTACAGAGGAATCAACCTTTGGGGGAGGTCGGAAATTGTTTTTTCCAACTTTGAGGAGGTGAGACTCGAGCAAGGAGTTGAGTATTCACAGTAAGACGACAATAGAGTTTGTTACCAGACTGAGCAACCAGTCTCATGGCAAAATCTCTCTGAAACATAATAATTGCACACCTAAATGCAGGTTGGTGATTTAGTAGCTTGAATGTGAGCGGTGAAGATATTTGATATGGAATATTTGCCATGCGTATGTCAAAAAAGCCATAATAACTTATTGTTCCAATGTTTAACTAATGTAATAGGTTTCCTTTGTAATTGTTGATGATGTTATGTATTGACATTTTGTATATATAATGATGTATATGTTATGCATTCAATGATATTAGCATTTCTTTTGATAAGTGGGAGCTTTTAGAAATGAGAATTCTAAAAGTAAAATAATTAAATTTTTAAAATATACTTATAAAAATCCTTGGAAAGAAATAATGATATTACTAGTAATCATGAGATGGGAGATACAAACGTATACTCCTGATCGTGGAAGTAGTAATGTTATTAATTTCCGACCAAGGATAGTATAAGTATAGGACATTGCATACAAGATAAG
>QFDD01010547.1:0-11382 GCA_006871305.1 Vachellia collinsii
ATAACTTACAAAATTATAAGTTTAAATTTTACTACCGATGTAAAAACTTTATTAATGATTATCTATAAATACCTTTATAAATATTCTTTTAAGCTTATAGGCATGCACTAACTTTGTAATAAGTTCCTAAAACGCATAATCATCTAAAAACTTTTTGACTCATCTAAAATCTTCTAGCAAAAATTGTATCTTATAATATCTCTATGGAATAAATATTTAAAAAAAAAAGATGGCCAACGTTTATGGAATATTTATTAAAGATTTGGCCATGTTTAGTTTATGAGAGTGATGAAAGGGAATGGGAAGGGAAGGTGTAAAGGAAAAGAAATCCAACATGTGTTTGGTTTGATGGAATCTGATTTCTTCTTCCATTAATTGAACCAAGGAATCAATTGACATCGGTGGACAAAAGAAGAGTGTTTGTTTGTCAATGGGAATACAGCGGTTAATTAAAAACGTCAAAATTGATCCAAAGAATTAAAAAGATAACACCAACAAGTTATTTTTATTGATATAAATTCAAGAAGTACTTCTTTTATTTTCTTCCACGTGCCAAATATTTTTTTTTTGAATATTTATTTTTCATCCCATTTCTTCTTTTCATACTACTTTTAAACTTTTTTTAGCCTATCGATCATAAATACAAATATTATGGCCATATTTGGTGTAATGGAATCCACAGGGGACAAATGGAAAGGGTAACGAACCCGTTGGCATAGCATCTTATTAGTTTAAATACATATTAAAAAATATACTTATATTTTGCGGCCGACAATATTTCTAATAGAAAGATACTAAATATATGTGCTTAGAACAAATATTTATGATAGAAAAACTAATGTGTCTCGCCCATTTTTTTTACAAAATACTTTTGATTCTTTTTATAAAATATAAATAATCAAATTAAGTGTTTTAAAATGTTAACTAATTTAACTAATTTTTTAATATTTGTAAAATTAATTATCTAGTTTTTATGAGAAGGATTAAAAGAAATACTAAAATTCCATTAATTACAACTATCATGGTTTCTTATATGCAATTCATGATACTACATTTGGTCTCTAGTATAAGAGTTGATTGGGAATTGAGTGCAGTTCTAAATATAAAATTTCAATATACTTTATCTTCTAAATTTATAATATTTTCTTCAAGTATTATACTGGTTGTATACAGTAAGAGGTTTATATTTAAGGGTAATTATGATTTATGATGAAAGAGAGTACTTTAAAAATAACCAATTTATGTTTATTACAAATAACTAACTTATCTAATTTTTTTTTAATCTGCTCAGATTATAAATCTAGTTTTTATATATATTAAGGATGGATGATAGTATTAATATGAGTAAATTTGATTTTTCCCACTTTCAAATAAAGTTAATAATTTAATCACCTCTATTAAATTTTGATAAAGTGGTTAGAAGTGCCTTGTTTTTAGTGAAGACAGAGAGAAGTAGAAGAAACATTGGAACACGAAAGCATATACTCTCCTTTTTCTCTTTCTCCTTTTATTTTTGTGTATCTCATCTATACAAGTTGGAACACGCTAATTGATTGAATTCTTTTATAAGCATGTGTATATTTATATTGGAAACAATTATGCCCCTTTTGGTTCTCTGGAACTCAAGGTTGAAGAAGTGGAACTAGAACTGAAATCCTGAAAATGAGTTGTTTGGTATGTTAGAAGTCAATTCCATGGAAGTGAGAATTCCATTAAATTGGGTTCCATGGGTTATCCCTTGAAACTAGTTTCACTTTTATGGAAGTGAGATCTTATTCCTATTATAACCTCCAACATTTTATCAATCTACAACTCTACCTATCCTTTCTCTCTTATCTCCCTGACCCAAGCCACTCCGACGGCCTCCCTCTTCGGCATGAACGACGACGATGGCAAGGACGATGATGGCAGATCTGACAAAGCAAACGATGGCGACAATGGCAGATATGACTCCAACTCCCTCCATCTCTGTTCAATTCATCCTTCTCTCAACGGTGAGCATGACGCAAGGACGCAAAAGATGGTGAGGACGATGATGCAAGCTTCCTTGGAGAACAGGATAATGAGCCATATGTTTGACTTTCACATGATGCAGGGACGCATGACGCAAACTTTTTTTTGGCATTGTTGGCCGAAGGATGCACGACGCAACGACACAACCGTCTGTGACTTTCACAGACTTCAAATCTGTCTTCATGAACAAGATTTCTTCATGTCGGTGGTGAACATGGTGGTCGTAGCTTTGGCAGTGATGGCCGGAGCCCAAAGCTACTGGAGAGCGAAGGAGAGATTTTTGTTTTTAATTGTTGACAAGGATATTTTGGCAAATTGCTAATATAAATATATATATATATAAGATTTAAAAAAATATTATGATTTCATGTGCATACCAAACAAACTTTTTAACCTCACTTCCAATTTGAGTTCCACAAAAACTCTTCTATGTACCAAGTGAGGCATTATGTTTAAAACACTCTTAGACACTACATGTTAATATATCTTTTGATGGATGTTAAGAATTATCTAAGGCCCAAGCATATAGCCCATGCATCTAGCTCAGTTCCTAGATTACAAGCCCACTAGGTTGCTGTTTTGTAACATTCTAGAATGTATCTCATTTTGTATACATGTATATATTCTGTAAGCTTTAGGGTTTTTCACACTCACTATATAATGTACAGTAAATGAGAGAGGCTCTTACGCCATTATTTTCATATATCCTTCCTTGTTAAATTTTATCTTGGTATCAAAGCCCCTAGCCTAGTCACCATGTCCACGTCTTCCGAGACTCAAGGTTCCTCAGCCAGCTCATTGGCCTCAGACTCTGTCCTAGCCAAGTTCTCAGAGAAAACGCATTTTCCTACGCTGAGCTGTTCGGTCAAGCTGGACCGCACAAACTATTCAGTGTGGCAAACCCATGTCTTACCCATCATCAAGGATTACAAGCTCGAAGGATTCATCACCGGCACTAAAACGTGTCCCCCATAGTTCATCACCGAGAAGGATGCTGTCACAGTGAACCCGGCATTTGAAGATTGGGAATCAACCGACCAACTCCTCTTCGGTTGGCTTCTCAACACTATGTCTCTGGAGATCTCTTCGGAGATGACCGGTGTCTCAACTTCAGCCGATCTTTGGCTCGCCGTGAAGCAGCTCGCTGGAGTTCAAACAAAATCGCGTCTCCTCATGTTAAGGTCAGAGCTCCAACGCACCAGGAAGGGTGCGATGAAGATGACCGAGTACCTCTCTAAGCTGAAGGGGATCGCTGATCAACTTGCTCTTGCCGGAAGTCAGATTCCTCTCTCGGATCTGGTTATTCAGGCGCTAGCTGGACTCGACGGTGACTACAACCCAGTAGTAGTCCAACTGTCTCAACAAGCCGATTCCCTGTCCTGGATCGAGCTCCAGACCTCATTATACACCTTTGAGAGTCGCCTAGACCAGTTAAATCAGCTTGCTAATCTTTCCATTTTGAACAATACTATTGCTAACCTTGCAAAATCTGGTGGCAACTCAGGTTTCAGGAGCTATGGTAACTAGCGTAGTGGAAGACAAAGCAGAGGATGAAGAGGAAGAGGTCGAACCACTCGTCCCAGCACTCGTGCTGCATCACCCACAGCAAAAAGCGTCCCTATCTGTCAACTCTACGCTAAACTAGGTCACACAGTCGAAACGTGTTTCCAACGCTTCGATCGCTCCTTCATTCCACCATCTAATCGAGGTAGAAGCCCCAGTGGAGGAAGGAGTTCCAGTTTCTCTGACTTCGACAATGCCTACTGGGCCTCTCCAGAAACTGTCTTAGACGACTCTTGGTACCTAGACAGCGGTGCAACCAGCCATATCACCAACGACCTGAGCAAACTCGAGAACCCTACTGATACTAATGGTAAGATGCATATTACTGTGGGTGACGGTTACAAATTGCATGTGGATAAAGTTGGTTCTTCAACTGTTCAAAATGTCTCTGATAGAGTAGTTAGGCTTCAAAATGTTTTGTATACTCCCAGAATCAAGAAAAATTTGCTGAGTGTGTATAAAGTGGCACTTGATAACAATGCTGATGTAGTCTTTAATACCAAGGGTGTTTCTGTGAAGGCTCAGGGAACAGGGGAGACTCTGCTGTTGGGAAAGCCAAGTAATGGTGGCATGTTTAAGGTGTGCAATGAAGCTGACATTGGAAATACTGATCGTATGTTCTCTGTTGAAGGAGCTACTGATTCAACCAGGAGCAAGTTACATACTAGTAAAATTTTATGGCACAATAGGCTTGGACACCCTAGTGAAAAAATATTGAATCAAGTGATTAGTGAATGTAATCTGAGATCCATTTCAAGAAATAGAAATGACCAGTTATTTTGTGAATCATGCAAATTTGGCAAATCACATTCTCTACCATTTAAGCTATCTAACTCTGTTGCATCTAAACCACTTGAGTTGATACACACTGATTTGTGGGGTCCTTCACCCTTGTTGTCTATGAGCGGTTTTCGTTATTATATATTGTTTCTGGATGATCACACTAGGTATTCTTGGGTATATCCTTTGAGAACTAAAGATGAGGCAGTGAACATGTTTATTAACTACAAAAAATTTGTTGAGAATCAGTTTGACAGTAAAATCAAAACTATTCAGAGTGATTGGGGAGGTGAATATCGTAGCTTTTGCAAAGTTTTGGATGAGTCCGGTATCTTATTTAGACACTCTTGTTCCCACACTTCTGCACAAAATGGTAGAGCAGAAAGGAAACATAGACATATTGTAGAAATGGGACTTACACTTTTAGCTCAAGCCAAGATGCCTCTGTTTTACTGGTGGGAGGCATTTCATACTGCTTCTGAACTTATTAACAGGCTACCTACTGATGTTCTAGGTGGTTACTCACCATTTTTCAAACTGTTTGGTAAAAGGCCTGACTATAACAATTTGAGAACCTTCGGCACTGCATGCTATCCCTGTTTGAGACCCTACAATGAGCATAAATTACAGTTTCGGTCTACAAAATGTGTATTTATTGGTTATAGCAACTCTCATAAAGGCTATAAATGTTTGAGCTCCACTGGAAGAGTGTATTTATCTAGACATGTTGTATTTAACGAAGCTATTTTCCTTTCTCAGCAGGTTTTATCAATAAGAAAAAACCACCCGAGGAGGAAGTTATTCACACAGATTTGTTCTTCAAGCTTTCTGCTCATACTGATCTCAAAAATTCCTCATCAAGCTCAAGTGCTGGCGAATCTTCTTCAAATGATAATCTGAACAGTCCTGCAAGATCTCCCTGTATACCTGCTGATACCTCTTCTGTCAGCACAACTCCACGAATCAATGTGGAAACTGATGAAGATAATCAGATTCTTGGGTCTTCACATACAGATGCAACCATTCCAGTGCCACAGTCAGTTGTTTATGTTCCTGTACAGCATCAAATGGTCACTAGAAGCAAGGCAGGTATACACAAACTCAAATTACCTTATGTTGGAATTGCCTTAACCAATGACATGTTACCTAAGGAACCAGTCTGTGTTAAAGATGCCTTGAAATCACCTGATTGGAGAAAGGCCATGTTAGATGAGTATAATGCCCTGATTAAAAATAATACGTGGTTGCTTGTGCCAAATACTAATCAGAAAAAAATAGTGGATTGTAAATGGGTGTTCAAGCTGAAAGCTTCTGCTAATGGACTGACTTTTAGACACAAAGCTAGATTGGTTGCAAAGGGCTTCCAACAAAGCCCTGGTATAGACTTTAAGGAGACATTTAGTCCAGTCCTTAAGGCATCAACCCTGAGATTTGTCTTAACTGTTGCTGTTACATTTGGTTGGCCTATTAGACAACTAGATGTTAATAATGCATTTCTCAATGGAGATCTTCCAGAATGTGTCCTTATGAGACAGCCGGAGGGGTTTGTGTCTTCAAAATTTCCCAATCATGTATGCCTCCTAAAAAAGGCTCTCTATGGGTTAAGGCAAGCCCCAAGAGCGTGGTTTGATAAATTAAAAACTACCTTGACTAGTTGGGGTTTCACTCACTCCAAATGTGATACTTCTCTGTTTTTCATCAAACATAAACACTATATTATGTTTGTTCTGATTTATGTGGATGACATAATCATCACTGGAAATTCAAGTCAAGTTCTGGAACTTTTTATTAAACAGTTAAATGCTCAGTTTGCTCTTAAGGACCTTGGTTTATTGCACAGCTTTCTTGGGATAGAAGCTTTCAGAGATGATACAGGACTTTTCTTGAAACAGGAACAGTACATTTTGAATCTGTTGGACAGATTTGGTTTATCTAAATCCAACCCTGTTCCTACTCCAATGGTAGTCAATAAATATCTTTCTAAAGATATTGGAACTCCTCTGAAAAATCCAACCCTTTATAGACAAGCTGTTGGAGCATTGCAGTATCTCATCAATACACGACCAGACATAATGTTTGCTGTGAATAAACTCAGTCAATTTCTCAGCTCTCCAACTGAAGTTCATTGGCAGGCTGTCAAAAGAATCTTTCGCTATCTTAAGGGGACACCTAATTTGGCTTTACATATCAAGCCAAGTAATCATCTAACTTTGCAAGGTTTCTCTGATGCAGATTGGGCTGTTTGCCCAAATGATTGACGATCTATTGGTGGCTACTGCGTATTCCTTGGGGATTCATTGATTTCTTGGTCAGCAAAGAAGCAGCATGTTGTGGCCAGATCTAGTTCAGAATCTGAGTACAGGTCTCTTGCTAACTTAGCCACTGAACTAGCTTGGATTCAATCTTTGATTGGTGAAATAGGAATGTCCCTTCAACACACTCCTATAGCTTGGTGTGATAATCTAAGCGCAGCAGCCCTAGCCTCAAATCCTGTGTTCCATGCCAGGTCAAAACACATTGAATTAGATGTGCATTATTTGAGAGATCGTGTACTGAATAAGCAACTTTCAGTTCGGTACATCCCTTCGTCTGAGCAAATTGCTGATCTGTTTACTAAGGCCTTATCTCATTCTAAGTTCATGGATTTCAGACACAAACTAGGCCTTGTTTTCTGCCCAAGCCCTAGTTTGAAGGGGGTGTTAAGAATTATCTTAGGCCCAAGCATATAGCCCATGCATCTAGCTCAGTTCCTAGATTACAGGCCCACTAGGTTGCTGTTTTGTAACATTCTAGAATGTATCTCATTTTGTATACGTGTATATATTCTGTAAGCTTTAGGGTTTTTCACACTCACTATATAATGTACAGTAAATGAGAGAGGCTCTTACGCCATTATTTTCAGATATCCTTCCTTGTTAAATTTTATCTATGGAAATTCAAATATTAATGTATCATGTAAGCGATTAATCTTTTCTGTTAAACTCAAAAACCAAATCCACATAAATTGAAGTATTGGAATGAGCCAAAATACAAGTGGGTCCATTGTAATCAACTTAGGGTGGCCGTTGTGATCAAACTCACATAAATTGAATTCTTGAACACTATCACCATGGTTTGATTAGAAATTATATTTCATAGATGGTCTTTGTTCTATAGCATTCTTGAACACTATCAACTATGATTTATCTAATCATATATTGAGGCTAAAAGCCAGTGCCAATTTCGCCAATGAAAATATGTAAGGTTGAATTGCTAGGTTTGGGCAATTGGTTAACGTGCAAATATATGAAGTGTCTTTTTTCCCTTTTGGGTTCAATGTTGTCCCAGAATTTTTTTAAAACAAAAGTAACGTCACCTATTGGGAAGAGAATTACGTTAATATGTTAATTAGAGAACACCGTGAAAATAGACAGGATGAATGAAAAATACACATTACTATTTTTTTTTTTACTAAGGATAAGTATTCTCATGTTGGTAGTAAACTTGTTTAAGGCATTATGGGGTGGATATCTCTCGCAATGAAAATTCAAACCTTAATTTATTATGTTGTGAGGGATTAACCCCTTTGTTAAAACCAACCCTTGTTGGACACATTATTATTATTATTTTGGTACAATAAAGTTTAGATGAATTGAATTTGGGGGCTCACCAGAGCTAGTACATGTCTCCGATTCAAATAATACTTATAAATCAACTATCAATAACGTTCTCACATCAATAAGAGAATTTAAATTTATAACCTTGTAAGTTGTGAGGTAGTTTTTTACTAACTAAAAAAACTACGTAGCTTAAAGTCTTTTTCTTTACAAAATCAAAAAAAAAAAAAAAAGAAGAGTAAGAAGAAGCAAAAAAATACAGCCCAATATCACAATTCACTAGGCCCAATATATTTGGTTCTGTCTAAAATAGTCAACTACTTCATTTTTGTTTCTTTACAAGATGAATTGGGGCAAGTCGTCCTAATCCTTTTCAATAACTTGGTTGTCCAGGAACAAATTTCTTCCATTAAATTCAACTTTTATTAATTAATTCCATTTTAGATTTGGATTTTTTTTGGAGTGTATCTAATGCACCTCAAATTTCCTCAACTTCCCAAATGTATTCTTATAGTTTTTTTAATCATTATATTTTATATAAAACGACTAACGTTTTACTATCGATAAAAAATAGTGTATTTTTTTTAATTTTTTTCTTTAAAAAAATTTAAAAATTATAAACGTTTTAAAGCATTTTTCTTTAAAAAATTATAAAAATTTGAAAAAAAAAAACTATTTTTGCATATGAGATATCAAAACATCATTATAGAATTTAAAAGGCTAAACTATACATTTAATCCTTTAAATTTACTTTAAGTTTCAGTTTAATCCTTTAAGTTTAAAAAGTACACTTTTAATCCTTTAATATTAACACCGTTAGTTTTACTTGATGGAAAATGGCGACTTAATAAATTTAGATGGTGATTTTGCAATTAAATACTGCTAAAATATGGTTAAATTTTCAAATATAAAAATAAGTATATTAAATAATCAATATTTAAATATATTTTAACATCATTTAATTGTAGAATGGTGATTAAATTAACATTTTCCATTAAGTAAAACTAACGGTGTTAATGATAAGGGATTAAAAGTGTACTTTTTTAAACTTAAAGGATCAAATTAAAACTTGATGTAAACTTAAAGGATTAAATGTATACTTTAACCAATTTAAAATTAAAACATTTAGGAAATTGAAAAAAATTTGAGGCACATTAGATAGGTACAATAAACACCACCGATCCAACGTTTTTGCTAAGGATCGGAAGAGTCCCATGGCATTTGATGGGATGGAGTTGTTTCCCGTGCGATAGTGAAGTTGGAGTTAGGATTTATATTACTTTTAAACATAAAAATTTATTTTTATTGTAAAATGAGGAAAAGTTTGAGAGTAGAAGAAGAGAAAGATAGAAGAAGAAATTGAGAGAGAAAAGTGTATTCTCTTGATCACTTGTATTGTACAAAGGCTTAGAATATTGTCCCTATTTATAGGGTCCAAGGCATTGATCACAAAGCTAAGGAGTTACAAGGGTATTAAGCAACTTAATGATACAATAGGAGGTTATAGGGAACACATACTTAAGACTATTAAAGTTGGGAGGTTAAAGAGCATAATGTCTTGAGTGGAATCTCACAAGTCACAAGAACATCCACACCATACATCTTATTCTATAACACTCCCCCTTTGATGTTCTTAGACAAATATTGTGCCTCGTTAAAAACCTTACTAGGAAAAACCCATTGGGATAAAAACCTAGTGAAGGAAAAAAGAGTACACAATATTGTCTCCCTCTGATGACAACATCACTTTATGTCTTTGAGCCTTCGCATTCCAATTCCATATACCAACTTCTCAAATATTCTAGTTGGCAATGTCTTTGTAAAAAGATCTGCAAGATTATCACATGAGCGAATCTGCTGAATATCTATATCACCGCTCTTTATGAGATTATGAGTGAAAAAGAATTTTGGAGAGATATGTTTTGTTCTATCCCCTTTGATATACCCTCCTTTCAATTGAGCTATGCATGTTGTATTATCTTCATATAAGACCGTTGGAATCTTTTGGCCAAAAAGCAATCCACACATTGTTTGGATATGCTGAGTCATTGATCTTAGCCAAACACACTCTCAACTTGCTTCATGAATAGAGATTATTTCCGCATGATTTGATGAGGTGGCCGATAAAGTTTGTTTTGCCGAACGCCAAGATATAGCTGCACCGCCACAGGTAAATAAATATCCTGTTTGAGATTTACCTTTATGTGGATCTGATAAAAATCCTGCATCAGCATAACCAATCAATTGTGATACAGATTCATTGAAATAAAATAATCCTATATTAAGTGTCACTCGAAGGTATCGAAATATATGTTTTACTCCATTCCAATGCCTTCTTGTTGGGCATGAACTAAATCTTGCTAATAAATTTACAGCAAAGGCAATATCAGGTCTTGTTGAATTAGCAAGATACATTAGTGCACCTATAGCACTAAGATATGGTACTTCCGGACCAAGAAGTACTTCCTTTTTCTCTTGAGGGCGAAAATGATCTTTCTTCTTATCAAGCGATCTGACAACCATTGGAGTAGTTAATGGATGTGCTTTATCTATGTAAAATCGCTTTAACATTTTTTCAATGTAAGTTGACTGATGAAGAAAAATTCCCTTATTCATATGCTCAATTTATAAGCCAAGACAAAACTTTGTCCTTCCAAGATCCTTCATTTCGAATTCCCTCTTTAAACAGTCAACTGCTTCTTGGAGCTCTTCAAGAGTTCCTATTATATTCAAATCGTCTACATATACAGCGATTATAACAAATTCTGATCCATTTCTTTTTATAAAAACACATGGACAAACTGGATCATTTTTATAACCTTCCTTCAATAAATATTCGCTAAGACGATTATACTACATTCTTCCGGATTGCTTCAATCCATATAAGGATTTATGCAAACGAATTGCATAATCTTCTCGAGAATTCTTACATCCTTCTGGCAATTTAAATCCTTCAGAGATTTTCATATAAATTTCAGTATCTAAAGAACCATCTAAATATGCTGTAACAACATCCATTAAACGCATATCAAGTTTCAGGTTCACTGCCAGACTAATTAAATATTTTAAAGTGATTTTATCCACCACAAGAGAATATGACTCTTCAAAATCAATGCCAGGTCTTTGTGAAAAACCTTGTGCTACAAGTTGTGCTTTATATCTCACGACCTCATTTTTCTCATTTCGTTTTCGCACAAATACCCATTTATACCCAACGGGTTTTACACCATTTGGTTTTCGGACTACAGGTCCAAAAACTTCACGTTTTGAAAGTGAATTCAATTCTGCTTGAATTGCATCTTTCCATTTTGGCCAATCATCCTTATGTCTACATTCTTCAATTGACCTAGGGTCAAGATCCTCATTTTCATTGATTATTTCAATGGCAACATTGTATGCAAATTTGTTGTCGACAATTACTTCTTCTCGG
>QFDD01010548.1:0-12435 GCA_006871305.1 Vachellia collinsii
ACCCAACACGAACAAGCTTAAAGTCTGAATTCTCAATTCATGCCATCTAATGTTTCAAATGGATCAGACTGAACATTCATTTTCACAATAATTCAGGCGGTCATTATTTTAATGAATCAACCTTGTTTTTTCCCCAAAACATGAGCTCATACGAATCTAAACCTTTGAAGGGAGAAGGTTAACAAAAGAGATTAACTTATGAGGGAACACAGAATCTGTACCCACAAAGCATACAAAGAGATCATGATAGGATTGAAGGAGGAGCATCCCGCAAACAACATACATAACCCAACAACCAACAAAGAATCTTGTAAAGAACAGCACTTGGTACATTTACCCACTAGGGAAGCTTCGCAACAGATCATGATAATTTTGCTCAGGAATCCTAGAATTTGGTCTTAAGTTACTTGGTTTGGGGAAGCAGAGTACGTGCGTGTTGCGATCGAGATTTGTCCATTTCTTGGGCATGACTCATGAGATTTGTCCAAGTTCTTGGATGACTGCAAAGAGACATAATGGGGCCAACCAGGGAATCGCAACTTTTTGGGTCAAAACGTGAGGGTCCATTGGCCAATCAACCAAACTTCTAAGGTATTTGCATAAACATTTCAAACTCTCCACCAGAGGGAGGGAGGTTCAGTGTAGCTGAAATGATTTGTCATTCACAATATCATAAATCAATATTTAAATTTTTAATAAAAAATATATCCAAATCTAGTATTTAGTAATAACCAGGATGTAGTTGCCTCCAATACTAAAATAATGGACTTTAGTAAGAAAATTCAGACCCTCCACTAACAAATGGTTGGTCAGTCTAAACCCTGAAACATCCAGCTGGCACGCCACCCTGCACATGCCTTCCTGCTCCTCTGTCCGTATTATTATTGTTGTTGTTGTTGTTTTCTTTTTAACATTTGTGCACCCTTTCTTCTCCTTCTCCTTTTCCTTTTTAAAATAATTCAAACTTGCCAAGAACTGCATTTCTTACATGAATACCCCATATTCTAGTTTTTCCAAACGTAATTCGGGGAGCTCTCCTAATTGAATTCAATGTATCAAAAACTTTTGACTCGCATCGCACCCTACACCTCTTTTTTATAGAGAATGTTGTGAGTTTTATATCCAGTGTGGCCAAAAATAGGGTGGATACGTGTAGGTCCCCTCCTCTACAAAGGAGAGAGAGTTTTCGATTGTTAAATTAAAAAAGGAATAATTCACACTTATTTTTTTTTATTTCTTCAAGTATATTCAAATAATTATGGGTTTGAGATTCATCTTTTCCAATATTTAGAGCGTGAATATTTCCATCTCTTTCAATCCAACAAGTATTATTTATAGGATTTAAACATGTATCATCTCCTAAAGACGATTCCATTGGTTGTCTCAGCAAACAGTTCATTGGTTTACACTTTGTAGTTTCTTTAATTTTATAAACAATCTATCGTTCAGAGTATTATCGAACAATAAATATAAAGAGTTCTTCTTTCATGTTACATGAGAATCACCCATGGAGTGATCCAACCTCATTATTATACCCCGGAGATTTTTCTACTAATGTGGCCAAGAAGTTCACCAACCAAGAACTCTCACTCATTTATTACTTACATGTGAGTTTCCCACGGCAGGCCGTAGGGTTGGATCATATGTATGAATGGTCCATCAATGAATTGTTTCAGGAATTGGCGGATGCACAGTTACCTTGTTTTTTAAGAAACTGTAGAAGGCATGTCAGCGGATGGTGGCCAATAATTATGTTTTGGACTTTTACACTTTTAATTAAGTGACGCCGTTTAGGTAAGCATCGTGCCTATGGATTGCCTACGAACCCTCTCACGTCTGAATCAATCCAACTCAGCCTCCCTCTCACTCCCTTGTTCTTGCCCTTTTTCCAAAAACAAAATATCATCACTCTCATCTTTAATTCTTTTTGAACGAAAATTAAATAATTTTTTTAAGTATTTATATTTATTATTTTTTTAATCTACTTAAAATAACGTATAATCTAATTATACATATAAATATTCTTAAATAATATGTTTAGCTTCGTCAATTGTATCAATAATGAAAGGTATTACTTTAATTTCAATAACTTTCAACAGCTAGTCAAAGTCCTTTTGCTTGAATTTGTATATCGGGTAACTTATTTCAATGCGAAATAATTCCAACCCAAAATGTGTCCTTCATGTGATATTATATAATGAAACCAGCAAAAAATGATAACCAGGTCGAAAATGAAAATGGAGACTGCAGCAACTTTCTAATATAGGTTATATTTGTACGTTATAAAAACCCGTTCATATAAATTAAAGTAAATTTATTATATATATTTACCCTCTAAATTATAAATAATATTTAAAAAGTAATTGTTACCGTTATTCTAAATAGACCCATAATCATATGATATGTAGCGGTGTTATATATATATACATATAAAGTGTTGTTGGATACAGTTAAAAATATTCTTCCAACAATATTTTTGGTACTTCCATGGGTTCATTCTAACGTGAAATCTAATGCTCAGGAAGCCATGGCATTTTCAATCACAATGAAAGCTTGTTGATAGAATATTTATTTATTTTTCCTCATAAAACTTTAGGATATGGCTGGTCTGATCATTTGCTCGATGATGACTCACAACCTAGCCCTGTAACTTAAATTTAATTATTTAAATGATACTATGCAAACATGTTACATGTTTTACTCAGCTACAAGATACCATTACAAGTGCCATAATAGAGAGTCCAACCCTCCCCAGCGGATGAGAGGAAACAATTCTTAATGCTGAACCCAGGACGAGGGGTGACTATTTATTTTCTCATTCCACAGTTTATTATCAAACCAACTTATATTAGAGTTTTAAACATTGCCAAACCAAACAAATTGATTGAGAGTCTAAGGGTATGTTTGGAAATAGCCTTTTTAAAATGATTTTCCGTAATCCGAGGTAAGTATATGAGAGAAATTTTATCTCAACTTGCGTAAAAGTGTTTTTTAAGTTATTACCAAACAAACCCTAAGGAAGGGCAGGTTGGGGAATTTAATTGCTATTATGACTTATTATTCATTGGCTCTCATTCATATTGTCTGTCTCCTACAAATATTCAAAAGTCTCGTCATCCAATAAAGTTAGAAAAAATTACTGTATGGTTCTAAGTAAGAGAATTAATATTAGTAAGGTCTCATAAATAACTCAAACAGCAACCATTGACAATTAAAGCAACTACCATTAACAAACTCTGAAAACTTTTTTAATATTGATTCTCTTATTTAAAATTCTATAATAATTATTTATGGTATCCGCATATTCTTTCGCTTCAAGCGTGGATTCTCGCTTGGCATCCATCCCACGTATCATCTCAATTTTATCATGCCTCATTTTGATTTGAATCATCTCTAAATTGTAAATAAATATTTTCACAAAAAATATACTATTTAAACCCACCCCCTCATTCAAACCCAACACAATATGTTTGAGAACAGTTCCTGTGGAAATTGACAATAAGCAAGTTTCAAAAATCCAATTTTTTTAATAAATTCTACAATTTTAACTTGTGAGTAGAGCCGGTAATATGGGCCCAACCCGCGCCAACCTGCCAACCCATGGCCGGTTGGGTTGGGAAAATCCCAACCCATATGTAAGCGGATATTTTGAGCTCGGCCCGCGGCGGGCTCAACCCGAGGCTGGCTAACCCGCGGGTTAGCCCGCCAACCTTTTTAAAAAAAAAAATTAAAAATTAAAATTATTTTATAAAAGATATGTGGATAACATCTAATCATAATGTAAATATAATTAATATTGTATATCTATTAATCATTTGATTAGTTTATATTTAGTTTAAATCCAATCTTATAAAGTGCATTATATATCTTTAAGTTGTATTATATAAAATTTGAATTCGATTTTTTATGTTCAAGTTATGATGTATTTTTATTAATTAAATTTATGAAAAAAAAATTATTTGAGGTATTGAAACAAATAAAAAAAATATTTTAAACGTAAACTAAAAAAATATTATGAGTAAGAAAAATATAAAAAAAATTAAAAATTAAAAAAAAAAAAAAGTGACGGGCTGGGTCCCAACACATATGTAGGCGGGTCTTTTGAGCCCGCCGCCAACCCACACACTACGGGTTGACTCACATTACCAGATCTACTTGTGAGTAACACCACTTAAATTGTTAACACGTGTGTGTTAACTGTTAAGCTTTTATGTATTTCTCGATGGAAGGGTTTGTGTAAAAAGGGAAGAAGACAGAGAGAGGGAGGCGAGCGAGAAAAGGGGCAATGATGACGTGTAGGGATCCGTAACTCGATGAAGGTAGGTGTACGGAATGATACGACTATGAGTAGTGACTGTGGATTTATATATATATACATCCATTGTGTGTGGCAGAAATTATGGTGATTTTGGTCACGCCAAGTCTCCACGTAAACTCATCATTTTTTTCCCTTCATAACTCTCATTTTGTTTCTTTTTTTTTTTTGACCAGACATTTTGTTTCTTTGTTTAAATGAATATCCAAAAAAGTATCTAAAATTTAATGAAAAACACATGCAATATATTTTTTAGGAGGTGTCACTCTTCTTTAACCATATGCGACAATCTATATTTAACTCTTAACAAAATAAAAAAAAAGTTGTGCATAGCTAAAACATGTTAGACACATCTTAAAGTTGCAACTAATAGACATGAGTTGCAATTAGTTAAAAATTTAAATCCTCGTATATTTGTACACAATAAATTCCGTAAAAGGAAATTTCCAATCATTTTTCCTTTTCCCTCTGCACATACGAGGAACGAAGTTTCGCATAGACACAGTAAATACTTGTTTATTAAAGTTATAATTTGGCAGTTTTTAATATGAACTTAGTTATACATTATTTTGCGGTCAAATTAAAACCCAATATGAATAGTTCAAAATCAAAATTATGGTTTTGGCAAAAAAAATCAAAATTATGGGGACAAAAATATGAAAATCACACACACGCGTGCACTCACACACATAGCGGCCGGATTGAAAATCATACGGTAGAGGCCAAAGTGATGACTGGAAATATTTCATCATGAGTGGTTGGTCCAAAGTTATACCAATCTAATCAAATCCAATGACAAATTTAAAAGCTGGTAAAGTGTCTATTCTAATTATGTTAATGGGAAAATTACTTTAATGTAATTTAAAATTTATAAAATAAGTATGTAAAAAGAGTTTTATCTTAATTTATATGAATATGTTTTTCTAACATAATTTTAAACATGCTTAAAAGAGATAAATATATTATTGCCAATTAGATCTTTCCACCGTTGAGTGAGGAATTGAAGAGATTATCATTAATTTGCCAAATGGCTTATACGTCACTCCACTCTAAATTCAAAAGTAACAGTATCCAATATTAACTATAAAGTGGGATTTGTTAATTTGCATCCAATGCTCCCACTTTGAAGTCTTTCTTTATATATATTCGGTATCATAAAATATTTTTATGATGCATTAAGTATTAAATATTTTTTAGATGCATTTAGAGTTTTAAAATATTTTTTTATGTATTCAACACTTTAAAATATTGTCTGGTATATTCAACACTAATGAACTAAAAATATTTTAAAACGTTAAATGCATGTGAAAATTACTTTATATCAAAAATTGTTACAGTGAATAAATTTTATACATTTCCCTATTTTTTTGCATAACATTTATGCATAAAGTCTTTCGTATATTAATTAATAAATTTCTCATCGCAAAATTTTTGTTCGTGTACAAGAGAAAAGGCACATGTTTATCATAACATGTTTTATTAAAAAGTGTTTTCAGAAGGAATGACATGATTTCTAATAATAGAAAGTTATAAAAGAATTTAATTAATAATTTTTTATATGTTAATCTAGGATATTTACATGTATTTCTTTGGCATTTTGTATTTGTTAAATTTTTACCTGAGATTTCTTTATGATTCTTCCTTCTAATATCCTCAACTTATCCTTTTGATACCACAGAACAATTAGAGCTGGCTATTTTCTTCTGTAGTTTGCTTTGCTCTTGTCAAATTAGATATTTTCAGGACAAAAAAAAATTAGATATTTGATGCTCATCTTAATCCGTACACACACCTACAAGCACAATATTGTGGCATTAATGATTTGTATTATTTTATTTCAATAAAATATCTCAATGAAATATGTAATAAACAGCTTTCAACAAAAGTTGGCAAAAAAAAAAAGGCTTTCAACCAAAAAAAAGTGTAGTAAAAAGCATAAACACTCGCACAAAGTTAACAATCAACTTGTGATGTTATTATGATGCATAATCATGCAAAAATTCAAAAAATTTACATGGAATCATCTATAAAAATTCATAAATCGAGATAAAAGTTTTATTACATATTTATTTTAAATTATGTATAATCATTTTTTTAAGAGTTAATTATAAACAAATTATCAATGTCAGTGTATTAAAATTATGACACCATTAGTTTAATTTGTCAAATTCATGATCGAAATTTAAAAAGCAGTCACAAAATCGTTGTTATATCACTAAAAGATGAAATTAATTCACAACTCATGAACCAGGAAAAGACTCGATGAAGATCTTTTAAAGACGATCCTTTGTCACTCCAAGATGAGAAAGATGAGAAAATTAAGGAAGCGCGTTAAAAATTACATGTACCGAAAACATGGGGCAAGTAGAGAGAGAGAGTATGATTGCAGTAATGGTAGATGGGTCATTCATCGTCGTGTTTAAAAGGAGAGAGAAAGAGAGGGAGCGAGTAATATCCGTGAAGCTGCAGAGGGAGGTTTTAACAAAGAAAACTACTTTGTGCTCTCTCTCTCTCTCTCTCTGCTATTTACGCTTCCTTTTATCTTACATTCTTTTCTTCTCTTCGCTTCTATCCCTCTCATCTCATGTCTTCCTCGCAACTCATGCTCTGTTTCTGTGTCTATCGTGTTTGGATGCTCTAGCTGTCTGAACATTGGATTCACTGAGATTTGATTGATATTATAACCCAGGCTCGTTTTTGGTGAGTGGTGTTTGGATTTTTGGGTTCCAATCTCTTGGAGGGGAAAAAAATTCACGGAATTAGAAGACCGAGAGAATGTCTCAATCTGGTAAGTCTGTGCGAGAACTGGGCTATGACTCTCTTACGACTCGATTCGGTGATTCGCTGACTTGTGAAGAGAATAAGCCCGATTTCAAAGAACTCGATCTGGGTTCGTTCATTTCGCCATTGAAAATCCGTGGCGCAGGTAATGCTGGCAGCGGCAGTGGAGCGGCTGCCACTTCGAGTTCAAGCTCCAGTTCCTCCGGCTCAGTCACAGGCAGAAGCAATGCTCCCAAGTTGCCCAGAAGACCCGACGGAAAACCAAACCACCATTCCGGCGAGCTCACTGGCTATTTCGATACCAGCCCGAATGCCTCAGAGAGCCTCCGATCTGCTTCGGCAACGAGCAATTCCAAGCCGGGTCATCGGAGATCGGTTTCGGCTGGAGCCCCATTAATCTACCCCGGCGGAAATCATAGCAGTCCGGGAACTAATAATTGCTCGAACAGTGCAACTTCAGGGACCAATTTCTTTCCAACTGGTAATATTTGTCCGTCGGGGAAGATCCTCAAGTCGGGTATGGTGTCTCGAGCTTCTAATAGAACTGATGTGTTGGGTTCTGGAACGGCAAACTATGGCCATGGTAATATAATGCGTGGTGGAACGAAATCGAGCAGTTCTGGGCACGTCGTAGATGATAATGGGGCTGGGAATTCTCAGCTTGGCGGAGCACTGGCGGTTGTTAGACGAGCAATGAGTGGTTCTGATCCGGAAGAGATGAAGAAGACTGGGAATGAGTTGTATAGAAGCGGTAATTTTGCGGAGGCATTGTCATTTTACGATCGTGCTATTTCGGCAATGCCAAATAATGCAGCCTACCGGAGTAACCGGGCAGCGGCGTTGACGGCGTTAGGGAGACTGGCCGAGGCAGCGAAGGAGTGCGAAGAGGCTGTGAAGTTGGACCCTAATTATGCCCGGGCACATCAAAGGCTGGCTTCTCTTTGCCTGCGGTAAATGCTCTGTCTTTGTTTCTGAATCCGGAGTTATGGGATGCAATTAATGTGGTTTGTTTTGATCAACGCGATTTCTTTCTACTTGGATTTGTTTTGGTTAATCTCGTTAATGATATGTCTTGCTGTGCTTCTCCGTCTCTGGCTTTGTTTTGAGTGGTTGATCTTATTGTTGGTCATGATAGCTATCAAATGAAGTCGATGCACTTCACTATGAAATTCTGACTCCTGAATATACCTTCCAAGCGGTTTTAAACCTTATATTCATCTAAATGCATACGAGATTACAGTTTGATCATGGAAAATGTCAGTATTATATTTTGTTTTTGTTTCTTCTTTCTTTCAATTACACTATGAGACATGGATATTGGACTGCTCGCCCATTTCCCTTTCCTGCATCTCATAAACAGTTGGAGGCACCTCCAAACAATTTAGTCTTGCTCATGATTATTCATTAGTATTAGATGCATAAACTTTGTCTTGGCTCATTAACACCATTAATTTGGTAAATCTACAGCTTTGGACGCGTTGAACATGCCAAGCGCCACCTCTATCTCCCTGGGCAACATGTGGATCAATCTGAACTGCAGAAGCTGAGGTTATTGGAGAAACATATAAACCATTGTGCAGAGGCAAGAAAGATTGGCGATTGGAAGATTGCACTTGGGGAATCAAATGCAGCCATTGCAGTTGGAGCAGATTTCTCACCAGAGGTAGATTCTTTGGCCTAAAATCTCAACTTGTTTCCAGTAGACTTAATTTCCATCCTTTAACCTGCTATAATGATACTTACAGCTTGTTGCCTGTAAAGTGGAAGCTTATTTAAAACTCCATCAACTTGAGGATGCTGAGTCCAGTCTCTTGAATGTTCCTAAGCTGGAAGGTTGTTCTTTATCCTGCTCTCAAACCAAGTTCTTTGGTATGGTTGGTGAAGCCTATGTGCACTTCGTTCATGCTCAGGTCCACATGGCCATGGGAAGGTAACAAACTAAATATCTTTCAAATGAAACACTATACATGTCTTTTAGCCTTTGGTAATGGATAATCGGTCGTTGCAGATTTGAGAATGCGATAGTAGCAGCTGAAAAGGCTAGACTCTTAGATTACGGCAATGTAGAAGTTGAGAGGGTTCTAAATACTGTGAAAATGGTGGCAATAGCTCGCTCAAGGGGCAAAGATCTCTTTAGCTCCGGCAAATTTTCTGAAGCATGTTCTGCTTTTGGGGAAGGCCTCAAATATGACAGCTACAACCATGTTCTATATTGTAATAGAGCTGTTTGTTGGTCTAAACTTGGACTATGGGAAAAATCTGTTGAGGATTGTAACCAAGCTCTCAACATTCAACCAAATCACACCAAGGCTCTCTTTCGCAGGGCTGCATCAAATGCAAAGGTGGGTTTCTGCATTACTTCTCTTTGTTCTCCTTAAATTTTGTTGTGTTTGTGCTTATTGTGATCTGTATTTTACAGCTTGAAAGATGGGCTGAAGTTGTGAAAGATTATGAGACCTTAAAACAAGAACTCCCGGGAGACAATGAAGTTGTTGAATCCCTTCGTAAGGCTCAGCTAGCTTTAATAAAATCTCGTGGAGAGGACTCTGCTGGAAAGCTTGAAGTTGAAGTTGGAGCTGTCTCTTCGTTGGATGACTTTAAAGCTGCTATTGCTTCTGCTGGTAATTTCAGTGTCTTCATTATGGTCTTAAGAGGGATTAATCATCAGCGTTTCTCTTGCCTCATCTGTTTGTTTTAATGAAAATAAATGAACTTCCAGGTATTTCAGTAGTTCATTTCAAAAAGGCATCGGATGAACTCTGCAGAGAAATATCCCCATTCATAAATATGCTGTGCGTCAGATACCCATCTGTTAAATTTATCAAGGTACGATAATGTTGGTGACTTTTTATACTTTTCTGACATGACGCCACCATATGCCTGATTTTCTCTCCTTTGAAATTCCGTTGAAGGTTGATGTGGAGGAGTGTTTAGCTATAGCAAGAGCTGAGAGCATAAGAACTGTCCCAACGTTCAAAATTTATAAAAATGGATCGAAGGTGAAGGAGATGATTCGGCCAACGCATAAGTTCTTAGAGGAGTCAGTGAGAAGCTGCAGTTCCCTCTGAAATTCTTTAATTATTCATAGTCATTTGCATTCATGAACGAGCAAACCCCACAATTGAAAAGGAGGGCGCTTCCAAGAACATGCATCAGGTGCTCTTAGTTGAGAATGGAGATTAGGATCATCAATTTTTCTTGTGACACACACAATTGCATACACATTCTTTCACAATGCTTCTAGGCAGAAAAACCTCAGAAACATAGCAGCAAGTTAGCTTTTAGCATTTTGAAATATTTGATTTTGATGTATATCCAAAGGGTATCTTTCTTTTATCTTCTTTTATGTTTGTTTCTGGGTTGCACTGCATGATGCTTATGCCAGCCTTATCACAAGAAAGCTGTTTTGGGCTCTGGCTAGGAACCTACACAAAAGCAGGAGAAAAAAAGAAGCTGTCGAAGTTTTAATTATAATCCCCTCCTGTCAAATGAACACACGGACAGGGAAAAGTGTGCGAGAGACATGGATAAAGTGTGGCCAATAGCTACAATTAGATGGCTTTAATCAAGTACTTTATGGGATTTTAGATTCTGGGACCATTGGTAATATGATTTTGGAGAACAGATCATTCGGGAAAAAAATATCAGAGGAAGATAGGTCGCTTTAGATTGGTCCTACACACACAGTGATATGATCAGAGAGCACGTTATGGAGCAGTGAGGTGAAGGGGGTGTTAATGTTGTTCGTCTTAGGAGATGCCAAAAGCTAATAATGGTGGGAAACTGTAGGCGCTGGTTTGATTGAAACACAGTTAAGTGTCTCTCTTCAAGGTGATGACTTTATGCTGATGCATCAAAATTTTTTATTTTATTTTATTTATTATGGCCGTTCTGACTTGTGAGTCTGAGGGATTCTCTTTGAAATTCGTGTTCCACCAATCACACATTTCCATGCCCTCCATTCATTTTTGTAACTCTGCCATTTCAGACCATTCTTATCCAAACCGAATCGGATCTGCCAAATGCCAATTTCCAGGAACCATTTATCTCTTGCATTCTTTATATATATATTGAACAATTTTGATTTTTTTTTTAAAAACAAATTGCCGTTTTTGAAATGGTTGACGTATGAACGAGTGTTCAGGTTCAAAATATTAAGTTCGTTGCCTCGGATTGTCATGAGGAGCCTTGAGCGGCTGACTGAGTTGTTAAGAAAATTAACCTGAAATAATTATTTTTAGAAATTAATTTGTAATATTAATTTTAGGGAAAAAAATTGTGAACATATCATTTGAGGTAGCGGATCATTTAATGAGTAAATTAATAAATCATTTCGTAATATTAATCCCTAAAAGTTAATCCCTTGAGAAATGGAGGTAGCGATTACTGACTATTGAATGAAATGGCCAATTTGCAATTTTGCATATTTTTTAAAAGACGTGCAAGTTCTCGGACTTCGTTAGGAGAAAACGTCAAATAGTTGTTGAAATCCTACTAAATTAGTCGATGCTATATTGGGATTGATAAGAGGTCAGCATAAAAGTCCAAGCAATTTGCACTCAGAGTGCTTTAAGTTCATAGCATACGAGGCATCAAGTTATTATTAGTTGAGCCAATTAATAAACTATTTCTTAAATATGGAATTTCATTTAATTTTGTTCTTATAAAAACATTTCACATAACAAACATATGTTGGTCATAGTGAAAGACTTTAATCCATTAAATACAGTGTTGAGTTTGAAAATACCATCAGATTTGAAATTGTCAGATGGCGATATATATTTTTCCAAAAAACATTCTATATATGAGTTAGTCCCCATGTAAGTATATCTAAATTCATTGCAAGTCAATCCCTTGAAAATATGACTTAGCCAGCAGACTTGGATGACGGCTATTTTGAATATTTAATGAAAAGGTTAAGTTTCATATTCTTAAAAAACTCAGTCGCGAATTACTGAACTTGTTTCTAATTATGTGAAATGTTATTGAGGAATTGAGAAAAGGCTCAACATTTATAATAATAGCACCAGAAAATGTAGCTTAGGCTCGTAGAGCAGAGAGATTACATATAATGATGGGAATGAAATGACATGAAAAATAAAGCTGCAGTTTAATTTCTTATTATAGCGGGAAATTAAAGCATATATAGTGAAATACTTGTGTGTCGAGTTGGAAATATTAATTATATAAAATCACTGGCCAGCAGCGAAGGCTTCAACGGGGAAGCTCTTGGTGATACCAGCGAGACTCTTGAAGTGGATCTTGCCGGCGGAGTCATCCGCCGTGATCTCGCTCACCGGCGGCCATAGCATCAGCTCCTTGGCCTTCACACCTTTTAG
>QFDD01010549.1:0-13583 GCA_006871305.1 Vachellia collinsii
ACCTTGCTTCCTTAACTTTGCCTTGTGATTTTTGCACTTCCCTCTTGCTTTTCAAATTCTCCCCTTAGCAATTGGACTTCCTACATATAATATGATGCATTGGGCATCAACATTAAGTCATTTCCAAGGCATTATAGCAACTAAAAGTCCACAAAACTCAATCTTAGCAATTTCCATCCTTAAACTTCCAAATTTTCCAATTTTGATTCTAATGCTTCCAAATTTGTTTTCTCACTTCTACCCTACACAATTTTGCCTTCTAAATGAATTGGAAGGATCAAAATCATCAAAAACTCACTCCTTCTCCCATGAACATCAGAAATCCGAAAATGCACAAAAAATTTCAGCAAGTGTGGATTTCACTTTCTATCATCCCACACATGCATAAAATCATTCATAGACCATTTTCCAATCATGTAACAACATAAAACCTTCCATCCCCATGCATGATCAGTTTCACCCAGCAGCGAAGACAAGGGTTTGATGCCAAAAATTCAATATGAGCTCAAATCACTTCAAACCAAATGCCAAAATGTTGCAAATTGCATAAGAAGTTGTTTGGTAACATTTGATTGATCTAAATCACTCTCTTCTTGATTTTATTTCTCTAAAACCTAAATCTCCAACAGCCCAAATACTTCACCATATCAAGAATTACACCATTCAAAAGGAAGAGAAGAGCTTGTAGATCAAATTCATGGGAAAAATAGGCTATTACCTTGAATTTTGCTTGAGTTCTCTTCTTCTTTACTCCTCTTGAGGTGCACGACTTGCTCTCTCCTTTTTCAGCTATGTCTGGTCAAAAAATGGAAGCTTGGGTGCTGTAATTGTGTTTAAAAAAAACTGACCATGAGATAAAAAAAATGTGGGGTCCACATACATTGACAGGGTAACTTTACACTGATGTATTCTACCACTTTAAGCTAAATATCCTTCTTGCTTTTTCTCTTTGAATAAGAGGGCACCAAGTGGCACATCTCATGTCCCCACAATCTCCTTTATAAAAGTAAAGTAGCTTTAAGGTTGATTTACTCGAAAATGTTCTTCCGAAAATGCTGTTCGGGGATTTTCTGATAATTTGACCAATTTAGTGTTCTTAAAAATTCCTATAATTCCTCTACTCTTTTAATCATTTTTCCTTTCTCAATTCTCATTCCTGATGTGTTTTTAATTAATTTCAGAAGAAAACTCTATTTCAGAGTTTTTCCATGCCTTTTTCTCCCATTCTTGCAAACCATTTTTGACTTTCTCTTGAAATCAATTTTATAAAATACTAGATTTTCTGAACTATTTGCCCACACTCTGAAATCAAATATTTGAGGCCTCTGGGTATTTTAAATAATTATATTTGACTAATTATTTTATTAAATAACTTTTAAAATTCTCGCAAAGGTTATTTATATCATTCTGACCTAAACTGGGCCTCAATTACTGATTAATGAATTTTTCTCTATCTTTTGGTCCTTTAAAAATTTTTCTGATATTTTGGTCAAACTTTGACCAAAATGCCCTTGAATTTCATAATGACAAATTGGTCCCTACTTTCAAATTTACACTTTGGTCCTTCAATTCTAAAAATGTCATTTTGGTCCCTACTCGTCCAAAGTTCCTCTTTTACCTTTTGGGCCATTAATTAATCCATAATTATTTGATTAGCCTTTCTGCCTAGTTACAGAAAACATGGATATCACACTCTTGACTTGGTTGTTGCATCCTTGAAGTCTTCTGTGGATTCCTTGCAGCTATCAGTGGAGTCTAGGCTTTCTACTCTGGAAGGCAGGATGACATCTCTTGACGACTTTATCAGAGGCTCTAAGGCACCTCCTTCTTCTTCATCTGAGCCTTCATCCTCTACCCCTACTCCTGCTTCTACTTCTGCTAATATTCTTCTTCTTCATTACCCTACTACTTCTGAGCCAGAGCCTGCTATCACAAAGCTTCCTGAGCCTTATGCAGTACCTAAGCCATACATCCCCTCTCAGCCTGCAGTCCCTATGTCTTTTGTTCCTCCCATTCCTGAGTCTCCCTCTGTTGACCCCCTGACTCTCCTTCTCACCCTCTTTGATTGATGACAAAAAGGGGGGAGAAGTAGTTATCTACTGGATTATCCATTGCATATTGTTTTATATGTCTGTTTCTGTTAAACTCTTTGTTGAATTTTATTGAATTAAGAAGTTTACTCTACAATTCATGATCATTGTTTTCTGTTATTAATGATATCTGTTGTTCATTAGTTTTGTCATCATCAAAAAGGAGGAGAATGTTGAGATAATGTTTTGATGATGACAATTATGTTTTTGCAATTATGTTAAAATTCAATGTTCTCACAAACACTTTATATGATTTTTGAGTTTTAGTGAAAGTGTCAAGAATACTTCAGTAATGAGCATCAATACTCGAGTATCATTAAACAAAATATGCTTCCAAAACTCAACACTCACAAGAGAACTCAAGTTTTAGTGGAAGTATTGACAACACTCGAGTATTGAGTGCAATACTCGGGTATCTAGTGCCAAAACAAATTTTAAAAATCCAACACTCTCAATAGAACTCAAGTTTTAGTGAAAGTATTGACAACACTCGAGTATTGTTTGTGAATACTCGAGTATTGAGTGCAAAAATAGGTTTCTAAAACCAATACTTTCAATGGAACTCAAGTTTTAGTGAAAGCGCTAACAACACTCGAGTATTGATCTTCAATACTCGAGTGTCGAGAGACAAAAACTGCTTTCAAATTGAACACTCTCGATTAGGACTCGAGTTGTTTTCAAAAGTGTTGATAAAACTCGAGTATTGTGAAACAAAACTTGAGTATCGAGTTGAGAAAATCACTTTGAACTTCAATACTTCTTTGAAAAGTTGAAGTTTTAGCAAAAGTGTTGCTAATACTCGAGTATTATGAAACAATACTCGAGTATCAAGCCTAAAGTTTTTCCTTCCAGGCTGAATACTCTAAAGGAAACTCGATGAACTAAAGAAGTGTTAAATTCAACTCTTACAACTTGAGTATTAGAGCATAAAACTCAAGGAGCATTGAAAGTATTATCACAAATTGTCTCACAAACACTCGAGTATATCTACAAGCACTCGAGTATTGAGAATACTTCCAAGCTTAATCTTCAGAAATTGAGTAACAACAAAAGTCTTTCATTTCTTCAGTAATATGTCTTTGAAACACTCGAGTATTGTAAGATTTCACTCAAGTACTCTTTTTACTAACAGTATTTCAAAATGTCAGAACTTCTCGTTATTATCAAAACTTTCATTCTTTATGCTTCATTTATTTGAATCCTTTCTAGTCTCATAAATGCTCATTTATTTTAATGATTAACAGACAATGGGTCATCTGATTGTCTCACCGGAAAAGCATTCAACGGATAAAAACTCAGGAGACGACCATACCTTGTGTCAGAAGCATTTAATGTGAGAAGCTGAACGAAGAAGATGAGAGTAAAGAAATAAAATTGTTTCTAATGGACATTTATTACTTCCTAACTATAAATGGAGAAGCATTCAAGACGAGTGAAGAAGAGAGAACACATTACTGAGATACAAACATTTATTGTTCATCTACCTCCTCTGTTTTTCATTCTCATGATCATAAATTCTTCAGTATTTAGCATTCAATTCTCTGAAAGGAGAATATTCTTACTTAAATCTTGATTCTGTGAGAATTACTCAAGATTAGAGAATCTTGAGTATGAAGAGACACAAGCAAGAGTGTCAGTGTGCTGTATTAAGTTAGGAAGGGGGAGACTCTCTCTTCTACTCTGCTTGTAAAAGTTTTGATAGTGGATTTGAAAAGCTCAGAGGATTCTGAGGACTAGACGTAGGTCAAGTGGACCGAACCAGTATAAATCTATATGTTCATTCTTTTACTACTCTCTGTTTTATTCTAAAGAATTGCGAGAATTTTATTAGACCAATTCACCTCCCTCTTGGTCAAATCCTATTCTAACAGTCTTTCCCTAGAAGAAGAGGACGTGTTGCTCACTATTTTGAAAAGTATAAGAAGGACATAAGATGGACTCTAGTTGACATACCTGGTATGTGTCCAACCATTTGCACTCATAGAATCCTTTTAGAGGAAGGGGCAAAACAAGTGAAGCAAAACCAAAGAAGAGTCAACCCTTTGATTAAGGAGGTAGGCAAGAAGGAGATCTCCAAACTCCTTAGTGCGGGCATTATTTATGCTATTTTAGATAGCCATGGGTTAGCCTTGTTCAAGTAGTGCCTAAAAAGAGTGCGATGATTGTGGTAAAAAATGAGAAAAATGAACTTATACCCACTAGAATCCAAAATGCTTGGCGTGTTTGTATTGATTATAGGAAACTTAATGATACCACACGTAACCCATCCCCTTTGTGGATCAAATGTTAGAATGATAAGTGGGCAAATCACATTACTTTTTCCTTGATGGTTTTTTCAGTTATTTTCAGGTACTCCTTGCATCAAAAGACCAAGAGAAGACAACTTTCACTTGTGACTTTGGAACCTATGCTTACAGGAGGATGCCATTTGGATTGTGTAATGCCCCAAGAACCTTCCAATGATGCATGATGTCAATCTTCAATGATTTCTTAGGAGAATGCATGGAAGTGTTCATGAATGACTTTAGTGTGTGAGATAACTCTTTCATTACTTGCGTATCTGGATTGGAAAAAGTTTCAAAGATGCATTGAGAAGAAATTAGTTTTAAATTTTTAGAAATGCCATTTTATGGTTAATGAGGGCATAGTTTTAGGCCACTTGATTTCTTCCAAGGCTTATAGAAGTGGATAAGGAAAAGATTGAAATGATCTCCTCTCTCCCATACCCCACCAACCTTAAAGAGATTCGATCTTTCTTGGGGCATGGTGGATTTTATAGGAGATTTATAAAGGACTTTAGCAAAATTGCCCTACCACTTTCTAATCTTTTGAAAAAGGAGGAAGATTTTAAATTTAATGAAGCTTGTAAAAATGCTTTTGATACTTTGAAAGCTAAATTGATTTCTCCTCCTGTCTTGGTTTCTCCAAATTGGGACTTGCATTTTGAAATTTCTTGTGATCCATCTAACTTTTCTGTGGGAGCCATGTTAGGTTAGAAGGAAGATAGACATTCAAGGGTGATCGATTATGCGTTGAAGACCTTGGATGCTGCACAAGTCAACTACACAACCACTAAAAAGAGCTTTTTGTTGTAGTGTTTGCTTTGGATAAATTTAGACCTTACTTGCTTAATTCAAAGGTTGTTGTATTCATTGACCATGCAGCAGTGTGGTATCTTTTTAAGAAACCACACTCCAAACCTTGGTTGCTTCATTGGGCTCTTCTCCTACAACAGTTTGATATTGAGATTAAGGATCGAGCTGGAGCAAAAAATCATGTGGCTAAGTACCTAAGCTGACTGCTCAACAAGACAAGGGGAGTTGATAAAACTAAATTTATCTTTGATTCCTTTCCTGATGAGATATTATGTTCTATTGCTCTTAAGGAGCCTTGGTATGCTCACATTGTCAATTATCTAATGGCTAGACTAACCCTACCTTCTATGTCTACACATCAGGTACAAAACTCCAAACTAAGTCCAGATACTGTGTTTGGGATGAACCATTCTTGTGAAGGCTGTGTGCAGACCAAATCATAAGGAGATGCATACCTCAAGGAGAGCAATCTCAGATCATCTCTGCTTGCCACATCTTGTCTTGTGGGGACATTTTAGCTCCAAGAGGAGAACTAGGAAAATCTTTGAGAGTGGGTTCTATTGTCCTTCATTGTTTAAAGACTGCTATGAGTTTTGTAAATCTTGTGTGAAAAGCCAAAAATTCAGGCTGAGGGGGGGTTGAGTTGGAAGCACGAAATGCCTCAAAAACCTATGTTATTTTGTGAGATGTTTGATGTTTGGGGTATCAATTTTATGGGTCCTTTTCCCCCCTCCAATGGCTTTAATTATATCTTCTTAGCGGTTGATTACCTTTCCAAATGGATAGAGGCCAATCCCACCCAAAAAGATGATGCCAAAACCGTTGTAGAATTTGTTTAGTCTAATATCTTTAGTTGGTTTGGAGTCCCTAGGCTGTAATATCTTTAGTAAGCAATCAATCAGGGAACCCATTTCTGTAATAGGCTTCTTAGTAGCCTACTTTCCAGATATGGGGTCACACATAAAACCTCTACTACTTATCACGTATAGGAAAATGGCTAAGCAGAGGTGTCTAGCAGGGAAATCAAGCAGATTTTGGAGAAAATGGTCAAGCCCTCAAGAAAGGACTGGAGTTTCAAGGTTAATGATGCATTATGGGCATATTGGACAGCTTTCAAGAATCCTATTGGGATGTCACCTTACCACTTTGTCTATGGGAAATCATGCCACCTATCGGTGGAGTTGGAGCATAAAGCCTATTGGGCTATCTCTACATGTAACAAGGAGATGGATAAGGCGGGTGAGAAGAGACTTTTCCAACTACAAGAAATAGAAGAACTGTGAAGAGAGGCCTATGACAATTTGTGATTGTACAAGGAAAAGTGTACAACCATTCATGACAGTGGGATACTGAGGAAAAGCTTCAAGGTCGGTGACAAGGTTCTCAAATTCAAAGCTCGCTTCAAATTTAGAGACGAAAAGCTTAAGGAATGATGGGATGGACCTTACACCATCACTGAAGCCCTTGGCTATAGCACTTTTGAGCTGAAACATGAAAAAGATGGCACCATGCACCTAGCCAACATACATGTCCAAAAGCTCTTCTATAGAAAGCTTCTAAAAACGTAATCCCAGGTTGTTTCTTTCCTTGCCTCATCCTCAATCATTTTGAATTGTTGGTGATATTATGTGTGATTTAGAGTGGAGGATTTGCATGAGGAAAGAAACCTTCTAGTAGTATAAATGATCTTTGTTTTAGTCATCTATCTTGTTTTGATTGTTGTTGATGTTGTTAGTGTGTTCTTTCATTGTGTTTCCCCTATTCTGTTGGTGCATTTCTTTCGTTGAACATGCTTGAGTTTTTGTTATTTGCTACTTTGGCACGGGTGTTGACTCTTGGCTTTACCATTGTTCTTGATGTGGTAATTGCATGAACCTCTCAATTAGCCCTAAGTGTCATCTGATTTATTTAGTTCACTCTCATATGTGTATGTGATGCCTCTACATTTCTATCATACTATTTTACAATAAGGACATTATGGAATTTGAGTGTAGGGGAAGAGAATGCTTATGTTGATTGCTTATGTTTTACCTCTACTTCCATTTTCAAATTGCGACCTAGGGAGGAAAAGTCGCAACTTTCATACTTCATCATGTGCATGCATTACTCTCAATACAATTTTAGTCGCGACATAGATGCTATGTGTCACAACCAGGGTGAATTTGGAAAAAAAAAAAGAAGAAGGAGCACAGAGAGTGGTGCCAAGCAGAGGTTGGATTAAAACTCTCCTACATTCGGACTTTTCCTATTGAATTTTAGACTTTTCTCAACTGATCCATAGGTGATCAACATTTTTCAAATAGTTTCATTTCGCGATTCGTAATTTTAGTGAGACTATTCATGCATTGGGATTAATCTTGAATTCAATTGATCGTTGTGAATGAACATGAGAGATAAAACCTTGTTGGCAGTTATTTGGGCCAAAATTCGTTTCTAGTGTGATTAATCTACTTGATTTTACAGTCTCTAGAACTTGTTCTGGTTCTTTGACAAAGCTTGATGTGCATTAGTGTTTTGAAATAGGTGATCAAACACTGTTTTTGGGCCTTCCCGTTCGATACAAAATGATTGAATCCAAAATAATGCTGTATAGTGGGCAACCAATCGTTCTTCTCGAGGAGCCGTTTATTGGCTATCCAAGTCTAAATTGGTTATTGAGAACATACTAAACTTGGGTAAATAGGGGGTTTTGATTTAGTAAATGAAAGCTATAACGCAAAACCCAGAAAATGTGCGTAGTAAAATACTTTTGGTCTTTTTGATAATTGAAAGTGTGCTTTGGATTAAAGGGAATATATAAGGAACAGACTCTCATCAATGGGAACTCAGCTTTCCTTGATCTATTTGTAATATGGGTGATTAATCATTTTGAGTCTAATTAAGAAACCATAAGCAATCACTTAGGTCCAATGATTTAATTAATGCAGTTCACTTGAATCTAAGGTAATGAACATTTCTTAAAACATTATTGAATACCACTCAGAATGTAAAATGATGACTGATGCTCATATACTCAATGGATTGCAATCACAATCACAGAAACCAATGGACAACTAACCACCAACAATCATTGATAACTAGGTGAACACAAGGAATGAAATCTAATATATATAATCAACATAAGACAACATCTGATCCAAATACATAGTTCAACCAAAGGATTACAAATCTGTAAACATAATTCACATAACAGTAGAAACCTCTAAATCTAGAAATCTCTACAAATGTTCAATTGCAGGAATAGACTAGGAATACTTCCCAATGAATCCCAGAGCTCAGACCTTGTTCTCCATCGCCAAGAGGCTAAGGTTTTAGCCTCTCATAGCTTCTAAGATGCAGCTGCAATCACAGTGTTTTCTGCCATGGGAGAGGTGAAGATAAAGATGGAAGTGTGAAGGAAAGAGTGATGAAGGAGGGTTGTATGGTTGGGAATGGTAGGAGATGAAGGAAGATGTTGGAAAAATGGAAGAGGAATGAGTAGGGCTTGGTTGCTGCTTCCAAGAGCGAGGATTGGCTTCCCAATGATTCTCCAAATCTACAGAATGCTCCTCATTTCATGGTGGCTGCTCCTTTTGGTATGCAGAAAGTTGCTAACCTAATACAAAACGCATAGCTGCATTTTCACAATTCAATCGTGACTTAACAAGAATAATGTCACGACTTAACCATTATTAGGCCGTGACTCCATTAACATAGGTCGCGACATACAATGTCAACATAGAATCTGAAGTTGCATCACAATCACGATCTATTATTTATGGTCATGACTAAATAGCCTCCATGGCACTCTACTTGCAAATTTTCTTCCCTTCAATGAACTCTAGCTCCTTCGAACTCATCCTTGGGCTTGAGTGTCTCCTTCACATGCCTACAACAGAAGCAGAGAGCCTTGTTAAGGAATCAATCACTAAAACTCAAAGACATGTACAGCTTAAAGAGATAATTCACTCATTTTCCCCTTTGTGTCAGTAATTTTGCAATACATGGGTCGAAATAGGCAAAAAAAGCTCAATTGCATATAAGACAGGATAAAAGAGTTACAGAATGCCTAAAACTAGGTAGGAAAACTATGTAAATATTAGTGTTTATCACTCCCCACACTTAAACCTTTGTACTGCTGGACAAAGACTTGAACCATTCTCAGAAACATACAAGCACAATCGAGGAGATCAGCATGCTCAAAAAATTAGTTCTAGAACCAATTTAATTCTCATCCCCTAGGGAAGTGACAATAATAACATGAACAATGGCCAATAACTAGCTACAAAGCGCAATGGATTCTAAATGTATGAACACTCAAGATTCACTCATGGGGTGTAAATGTTAACTCACTATCTCTCCTTATTGAGGTTCGTTTCACTCAAAATTCATGTGGATAGCACCCTACCATAAGCTTGTAATAGTTCTAAAATCTCCACTATTTATGCATCAATACAATAAATCAAGAGGGCTTTATAGCTTGTAATGATGGAAATAGGCCTCATGGAATAGATGAGAAAGGGAAATAAGTGTCATGTGTATGCATGACATCGATCAATGACTCAAGAGTAATATGTAAGTGTTAGTTGAAATCGTTATGAAGAATTATTTAGAATGCCTTATTTTTTTTGAATCATACGGAATTCTACTATATAAACTTTTCTTTTATTCATGAATAAATTCAATTTTAATTCTATGAAGATACCTTGAGGTTCTAAAGGATACACATACACAACACTCAGTGAATGGCTCAAAGGGGTAGCAAAAAGGTAAACTTGATGTGAAAGTTTGTGTTTGGGGCATAAACTGCAGAAATGAATGCCTCTATCATATTCATTGCATTAAAACATGTTATGCTTTGATCAAGAATTAGAACAAGTTCTAGAGAATGCAGACTACATGAATAATCGCTCAATATAGGAAATTCAAGCCCGAATTTATCCTCCCGACAAAGGTTTGTATCTCTAATGCTCATACATTAAGTTTCAAAGAACATGTACTATCCACAGGGCATCATGACACTTATCACAGAGTGGAGCCTTGATTGATGGTTAAATTGATCAAGCAGAATTTTAAAGAGCATACATGAATCCCAAAAATATTTGCTAGATCACGAGAAAGTTACACACAAAGTTTAGAATTCCCTAAATTTCAAGGTGGGGCAAGTTTTCCAAATTTTATGCAGTGAGGTTAAATCAATATGTCATGAAATTTACATGAAAAAATGCAGATGTAGTCAAGACTGGTTTTTTTGTACAACAATGCTTCAAGCAAAGAGAAAAACACTCATACAAGAATTTAGGCACTGAGGTCGTGACTTACATATTTCATGTCGCGACCTAAATGGTACCGAGAGCAAGGTTGAGCATCAGGGCTATGTTGGTCACAACTAGAGGTAAATCCAGTCGTGACTCAAAGCTAGCAGCCTACCAATCATGAAAATTTCAAGACCTAAGGGGCTAAGGTAGTGAAATTTCCTCACTAAGCATCACGACACTAAAAATTTGCAGCATTTAGCATAATTGATCACAAAGTTTGACTTTAATGTAGTTGGTTCTTGAAAGAAATGAACAAAAATGAACCACAAGAGTTAATCCTCCCCACACTTAATCACCGCAGTGTCCTCACTGCACTAAGAATGAATGGGAGGGAAATAAATATAAAAGAGTGCAAAGGGGTAAGCAACAACAAGCCAACCAATTATTTGCATTTCATTAGCAACCATAAAAGTCAAAGTTCAGCCATAAAAACCAAGTTTAGAAACAAAGCAAATTACAACCAAATATAACAATGAAAAATAGAAATCTCTCATCTCCGCCAGCTCCACCTTCATGTCTAGGCCCTTCTTCTCCTGCTCCAGCTTCCTCTCCTTCTCTTCCAGTCTCTCCTCCTCTTAAAGGCTGGCCTGGTCCCTCTAAAAAGAAAGTGGTGGAAGGGATGGACCGCTGCCAAAACACTGCTTTGAATCCTTGGGGAAAGTCCACTTGGAGCGATTTGGCCATTTGCAGCATCAAAGGATCCATGAACCTTTGTCTTCTGAACTTGTTGGCCATCATCTGTTGGTTTAAAGATATAACCTAGTAACTCAGAATGGTGATCTACTTGCTGAGTGAACTGAGAGTGATGTTAGTAACACCCTCTTCAGTTTCTTCCTCTAGTTCCTACATAGCTAGCCTCTTGGCCTTTTTTCTGCTCTTACTTGATTCCACTGCTTCAATAGATGGCTTGGAAGCAGTGAACATCCTTGTATGACCAGGGTGAGTGTGAGATCTGTCTTCTTCTGAACTATTTTCCTCGCTCTACACAAGTCAGTAATGAGATGGGGAAACATTAGCAAGGATCAAGCACTGTGTATTTGGTCCCGAGCAATCATTGCCACATCTACCGATTGACCGGTCATGAGAAGTACAGCAGCAGGGCACCCTCAATGGTGGCGTCAGAAATATGAGCTAGCGAGGGATGTTGTTAGTCATGAAGTTGAGCCAGACCTTTGCTTCCTCATTCAAGTACTTCCTCTCAAAAAATTGCTTATCGCCCCTCCTAGTCCACCCTGCATTCTCGACCCCTATTACTGCAAACATGGACTCCCAATCCATAAGATTCAGATTAATTTTAAGGTGCTAAAATTGACAACGCTCAACTGTAGGTAGATTGTAGAAATGCTGGATGTCTGCGGCATCGATAGTGAAGTCAAGGTTCCTACAGCTTATCCCTAATTCGCCTATGGTGGTAGAGTGCGTGTAGAACTCACAAACCATGTCAGATTGGCCTGGGTCCTTTTCTTCATGAGTTCACCCAGTCCCAAATCCACCGCCTTTTGATAAAATTCAAACTATCGTGTCTTAGAGAAGTAGTGCTCTTAGACTGTCCCCTATTGCCAAACTTCTTCACGGCTTCAACCCGTGATAAATGGACCGGAGGTTCCTCCTCTGAGTCACTGTCAACAAGTAGGTTCCTTGTGTGCACTATCTTCCCTTAACAAACAAGAATAAAACAAATAATGCAAAACAAGAAAATCCTAGAGTAAGAGATAGAAAACAGACTGCTAGAACTAACTTATGGGGTGGCTATCCTATTCAGCAGACCAATGCTACTTGATCAATGATGGGATGATTAAATTTTCAGAAGAAAACTGAGTTTCGCTGTGAGAAAAAAATAGAGGGTCCCCCTCTATCAATATAGGTCATGACTTTCATGGGTTTTGGTTGCGGTCTATAGTGTACCGAGGGCATTTTGCAGAAGTTTAAGTCACGACTTAAATACAATAAGTCACGACCTGAAGCCCAGAATCTTTGAAAAATTGAGTTTCAGACTAGTCATGCTCATGGGGAATGAGTATCTCATAGCCAAATCAATCTCAACACAGAAATGACATTTTCAAAATGAAGTTCAATCAAAGATCACAGTAGCATTGATAGTAAATCATCACTCCTAACTTCAAATCCCAAAACTAAGAGAATGGAAAACTAAGCTATCTACTAAACAAGAAAGGGGAAGGAGGAGATACCTTGGGATAGAGGAAGAAGAAACTACTACAACAAAGTGAAGGAAAAGGAAGATAAGAAGAGAACCCACACTTGAAATCTTGGTAAATGCAATGGGGAGGGAGAGGGGTATTTATAGAGAGGAAGAGAGTGATGGAGAGGTGCAACTCTTGGTTTGGAATGGTTGTAACTGAAAGGAACAGAAGTATTGCAGCAATTGAAGGGAAGGAGAAGAGGAAAGGTCGCGACGGCTGCTGAGAGGGAATAAAAGGTAACAAGGGTTTCTAATATAAATGGCCTAGGGTTTCTGATACATAGACACAGGTTGCGACTTGAATCAACTTAGGTCACGACCTATTGATACCCATGTCGCGACTTAACATACCATAAGTCGCGACATACAAGAGAGGAAAGAGAAGTGCTCAACACTTAAGGTCGTGACCAAAATTACATAAGTCACGACTAAAATGGTACGGAGGCCACTTTGCCTATTTACTCCTGATCAGCACCCCTAACAAGCCTCCTAACCCACTTAGCCTACCCAACAAGCCTAACAAACCATTACTAGATTTATGCAATTCAATACACAAAGTCAAATTCAAGCAAAAGAAGGTTAGGAATGCTTCAAACAAGGTATGGTAAGCCAGCAAGGTACGGGGGCCTTCCGCGACTTATCTTCTTCATACACAACTCAATGCAATGCTCTCTGCACAGCTTGCAGTCACATGCTAGACACGGAGTGCCTAGATGGGTAAACAAAATAATGCAATTGAGTGTGTGCTAGTGGGAGAATATAATAAGCTCAATGAAAAATGTCACACCTTCCTTTTCTAGCTTTATCATACATTAGAGACCTTAACTAAACCACTTGAGACTATTACATAAACTAGAATTAGTCATCCAAATGAATTTCAAATTTCTCACCCGAGTTACTA
>QFDD01010550.1:0-10980 GCA_006871305.1 Vachellia collinsii
TTTAAAAAAAAAACATGTGTATAGTATATTAGGAAAAATTATGTAAGTGTATAGTAGAAACGTATGCTTTTATTATTTAAAATACATAAATAGAAAAGGATAAAATTAAAGTTTAAATACATTCACTAGCAACTCATTACGTACTACATATTGATGTTTGGTTAGCTTTGAAAGAGTAATAAATTGTGGGGTAGGGGCTCAAAAGTTTGAAACTATCTTGTTTGATCAGTATGACTTCTGATCTGATACTTGCTATATTTTATATTTATTTCTAAATTTAATCATTATAAATTTGATAAATTTTAGTATAAACGTTTTCAACCTGAATCCTTCAATTATAAATTTTCACTCTAATCAGACTTTAAATTAAAAAAAAAAAAACTAAACCTATCATTCATTTATGCATCCACACACATAATTGTATAGACTAGTTAATGCGGGATGAGAACAAGTATTTCACACTTAATTTAACTTATTTATAGTAAATAGATGAACATGTAATTAATCTATTAAAAATTGAAAAAAAAACACAGAATTAAATGAAATTTAATATTAATTGGTACTTTTTATTATTTTTTTTATTCAACTTGTAACAGGATGTAATTTATTATATTATAGTTGGTAACTTCCTTTTAATGCAACACACATGTAATTTAAGTTGATAATTTTCTTGAAAGTATTATGAAACCTACCTAAATCATTAGCAATAAAGTTCAAAACAAATAATGCATTTCTTATACTTTAAGGAGTCCAGGGGGGTAAAGACTATGCCACTTCAATCTTTTCACAAAAACATTAAGTGTAATGAGCAGAACCAAAACAGTTTGCTTATGAATTAAGATAGGCCTATTCATACAGGACTGCTCAATAAAAGCTCAAACTAATAGTAATTGGTAAAAGATATATTTCTCAAGATTAGCCATGGTGTTCAAATGAATATGTAGCATGGAAAAAAACTGCAGGCTTCTAGGTATTGTTTGTTCATATATTTGGGATCAATTTTATAGATAGATCGTAAAATTGATGGAAATATTAATCATGAAATTCAAGCTGAATGATTTAAATAGAGACAAGCAATCGGAGTTATATATAATCGAAAAATACGTAATAAAGTAGAGGTGAAGTTTTATTGTACTATTACTTAGACCAATAATGCTTTAAGGTAAAAAATGTTGAGCTTTAAAAGGGTTATATGTGCAAAAAGTGATGGTACATATAAATGTACGGTCATATGAGAAAATATAAGATTTGTGGTTAACTTAAAGTAGCACATAGTGGAAAAAAAATGATAGAAAATCATTTAAAGTAGTTTGAATATTTATAGAGAAATCCAATAAATGCATAGTTGAAAATGGTAGATCAAACTATTTAGAATCAACTGGAAGGATAAAGGAAAACTCAAGAAAGCGCTTAATGAGGTTATTGGGTAAAACCTTTTAATTAACACTACACACAAAGATTTTGTCTTTGATCGAGTTCAATGGCATTATTTGATTCATTAGTGGATCCAACCTAATGGGACAATGATTTGTCACAGTTGTTGTTAAACATTACAATTATATATGTTCATTTTGCCTCTTCATCCAAAAAAAGGAAGAAGAAGAAGAAAGAATTAAGATGAGCCATTTCTTGTAGGTAAACAAAATATGCCAAAATCAGATAAAATACTTAAATCATAAGATTACAAGACTTCGCACACGCTGGCCTAACCAAAAGAAAAACGTTCACTTTCGAGCCGGAAGAAAAATTTATTGGACAGAGTGATATACAGTTTTTAGATTATAAAAACTAATATTTTAAATAAAATGAAATTTAAGAGATTAAAACTATTTATTTTAAATTTAATGGATTAAAATCAAAATGAAAGTAAATTTAAGAGATTAAATATTGTAGCAACCCTAATTCAAATCAAATATAAAATCAAACACTCAATGAATCTTAAAAAAATCATTTTTCTAATTGGATTGAAACCATCCAAAGAGACTAATTTCTTACAATATGAAAAATCTAAATTTAAATTCTTATTAGGATATATCTAACTGTGATTTAAAATATGATTATCTCTAATAAAAGAATACGTGAGTATATAAACAAATATCATTTCCCCAGCTAAAAAAATTGCGCATCTAATTAGGTTATTTCATGTATAATGGGCTGTCCAACATGAAACCCCAACCAAACAATCATTAAAATAAATTAATTCAATCACTCATTAAAAGTTGGAAAAAATGAAGAATTAAAAGTTCTAGACTGCAATTAATTTTTTTTTACTAAATATATATATTTTTTAATTAAAAACAATCTTATTTGAAGTATTACGAAGCAGTACATGTGTACACGTCTGATTCTAACATTGGCTTTAGTGAGAAGACATCCATGTTTAGAACAAAAAAACTGGAAGTAGGGAATACTGCATGAACATTTGATTAGAAATAAATGGCCAATTAAAAAGTCCTACATCAGATTAGTCAAGCCAATCATTTCAGACAAAGCACCCTTAATTAACGCTAAAATTTAACCAACGGTAACAAGCATCCCCAAGGCTCTTTTTCTCGAAAAATTTCAATACAATTTAATCATTTCATTAATAATATATTTCTTAATTTGATTCTTCATACTTATAAATTATAATTGTTGACATCTGATAAAAAAATGCTGACAATAATTTATTTTCATTAAATTAAATATAATAGTTTTGATAAAAAGCTACAGATAATTTTATTTATTAAATTAAAATTATTTATACATAAAAAACGAAATTTTAAAAAAAATACGCCATTTACGACACTTTTAAACGTTTTGGCGGTTTCTTGTGACACACTGGATGGTGGCGCCAGCCATGCAATTCGCGCGCATTTAATTTAAAACCTCATCAATTCCTTGCGCTTCAGTTTGGTCGCCCGTTGGTTTTCTCTTTCGTTCTTGCTAGCTCGGAAACAAGATCGCCGAAAATGGAGGAAATGGACGAGATCGAAGCCGCTCCACAGGTACACTTTAATTTTCCGCGTCTCACCTTTAAATCTCTCTTGCTGTTTGGCGGCCGAGTACCCAGGATAGAAAAGGATATTTGCAGCTTCGGTTCCATGAGGATAAGAATTCCAAACGACGTTATTTCATTTGCTTTTCAGAGAAGTGATTAAAATTGAAGAATAGAATCAGGACATGATTGTCGATTACGTTTATCGAAATTGCTGAATTGCAATTAATTCGTATGAGTTGAACTATTCTGGTCGCTCAACTGAATGAATATGATCTTATATTTACATTTATAGCTCTGAAAATATAACTCTCAAATCTTTAATTTCTGAGGACTTTGAATCTCACTTTTTACATATAACACAAACATTTATACTTGTATGTTTTCAACTTTTGAAGAGAAAAAATAGTTGTATTCTTAGAAATTAGAATTCAATCCTTTACGGAGAATGGATAGTAATCTTTATGGCGGGAAGCATAGCTTCTGCCTTTGTAGGTTATGCCTGTGCTTCCGACTTTTAAATGATTATAAAATGAAAATTTAAAGAGTAAACTTCGAGCAGTGACTTTTCCAGAGATAATACTTCATTGCTAGTTGATTTGGTATATGATTTTGTTTTTATTGTATAATAGTGACAAATAATTTTTGTTCTTTGTTTTCTAACATTTACAACAGTTGCCTTGAGGTCAAGTTTTTAGCCTGGTTTTGCATAAGGTTATGTAAAACAGTTATGGCTATTATTTGAGAAGTATCAAATATGTTAAGGGTAGAAATTAACTCAGTTGCATTATTTATGGATTATTTAATTAATGTTGTGATTAACATCTTTTGATCGTGTAAATTAAAGCGAACCAAGTCCGAATAATTTGCTCCAATAAGTATAATAGTATACAGCATATTATGAGTCAGTAAATGATAAAAACTTTACAAGTATTTAGGGAAATAAAACAATTTGTCCTTCACAAGATATTAGTAATAGCCATTGCAGATCTAGTTCTTCATAACCTTTTAGATTAAATTTTAACATTTTTGTCATTGAAACCTTTTAACCTAAATCTAGTTTTTGAACTTTAATGCAGGTTTACATGGCATGCATTTTACATGGTCAGAGGTAAGACTTATTTGATTTTCTGAACACAACTCCAAATGTGTTTATTTGGCTCTCAAACAAAATTTGATTTTCCTTGCATAGGCAGTGAAGTGTGTGAAGAATAGGTTTTATGGGAAGGTCGTTTAGTATTGTGTGGCAAAATTTTTCAGAGACTTTACAACCTTGAAATAAAATGCAAGGGAAAAAATTATAGTGCCTAGTTAATCAGCTTTGGTTTGGATTCTCTCTCTCTCTCTCTCACACACACACACACATCTTTGTTGGTCTAGTGATAGAGCTCAATGACGCCTTGTTATCCATGTAGTCAACTTCACCTAGTAAAATAAAACTTCATTGTTGTTGTTGATGTACATCTTTAAGTATTGCCATGCATTCCATAGAGACCATTCATCATTAGTTCCTTGTTAAAATTCTCGTGTTATCCACCACACTGTATTGGTCTAACTTCTCTCTTTTCTAGCTCTCCCTAATTTATTTTTTGGTATCTTGTAGCATTTCAAGTATTTTCTGATGAAGAAATCAAAGTATGATTTAGTTCTTTTTACTAGAGAGAAATAAGATTCTTTTTAATTCAATATTCATTAAGCATGGGAATCATTTTGCAGGAGCTATAAAATAAATAATGAGACAGAATTTATAAGATAGTCAGAAACAGATAAAGTCGCTGAGCTGAATTGCGCGTGCACCTTTTTCTTTTTTTTGCATTCTTTCATTCAATTCAATGTTCTTGCTTCTATAACATGTTTAACTTATATTTTCTCTTCCTTCAAAATTGCCCCTCCCCCTCCCCCTTCAGAAAATGAAGAATTCTCAAATCTATCTGTGCAGGATAGGGGTTTCTTATTATGATTCCAGCATTCGCCAACTTTATGTGCTTGAAGTTTGGGATAATGGTGACACAGGCTACCCATTGATTGATCTAGGTATAGTTTCATATCAGTATTATATTTGAATGGGTTTCTATATTCCTCAATGGTGTCATGCTGCATGATTGATTTGGTTCTTTGCATCTTTGTTATGTTACTGTTTTATGACATCAATATCTACTGTTCTTGATTTTAGGTTGGGTTGTTTCCTTAGTAGTTGTGGCATTCTACTATTTGATTTATCTCATGGCTATAATATCTTTTCACAGTGAAATATCAAGCGAATCCTTTGGTTATCTATACCAGCACGAAATGTGAGGAAGACTTCTTGTCTGCTCTGCAACGAAGTGGTATGATGCTTATCATGTGGTCTGGTTATAAAATATTTGTAGGACCCTTGAACTATTTCACTGACGCAGATGGTCAAGTAGACAATGCTCCGACGGTAAAGCTTGTGAAAAGTTCAATATTTAGCTATGAACAAGCATGGCACAGGTATGTTCATAATTCACATTGATATGTTTGCTCTGCGCATCACATCAAAATAAAAATGGTTTCATCCCCAAAGTAACAAAGGACCTATTTTGCATTCTTGTTTGACCTGATTTGCAGACACCTTCTAGTGACTAGTGGATGTTTTGGGCTATCCCCCTTTAGCATATATAATGGCACTGGGCCTCATCACATCTGTGATTGCATGTGCACACATGTGGACTGGAGAGTTTCCCCTGTTTAATGTATATTCTTTTTAATCGTCCAAATCAGGTGTAATGGCGAAGTAGTAGCTTCATCTGTGCGCTATTCTATAAATTTTTGGCATCATCGTCAAAACTTACCTATTCTCATCTTAAATCCTAGTTTATTTAATCAGAACAGATGTAATTTTTATTGATATTATGACACCTTTTTGGTGAATTTCCCACAAATGGAAAATGAATAAAAGAAAAGCATGAAAGTGGGTTGCGATCTGAGTATTCTATTGTTGTTTCTGCTTGCTGATCTCACAGATTAATCTATCTTCGAGTAGCAGGAATGGATGAGGGATTAAATGTCAAGGAGAGGATTTGCTACGTGAGTCAGGATAAATTTAGTATTGTATTTTATCATCTGTCTCAGGATATCATGATAGATGGTCCATTACCTAAGATTGACATCCCATAACTACTATTAATTCATGCATACGGTTAGTGATCGAAGTATTTGTTCTTGGACTATTTGTTACCTGTATTTAGATATGGTTCCAAAATAGATGAGGACCCAGCAACTGGACACTCAGGATACATTGTATATTTAATCTATCATCAATATGGAAATATGAAAATTAATGTACCTTTATCGTTGATAAATTTATTCTATGTTCTTTGCTTAAGACAGATAAGCATTTTAACCGAAATTCATACATTGAAATATCTAAAAGAATTTGTATAAGTTCTTGCCGAACTCGCTTCCTTTGATTTTGTAATGTGAGCTCAATGTGTGGCGCCTACGTTTGCTTATCCAGTGATGTTGTTTCATTTCTGCTGTCAATCTCAGTATTCTACTTCTTGTGTGTTCCCATGTTCTTATTATAACTGCAGTTGAATTCCTTGATGGACATGAGAAGTGAACTGCAAGTTCGTGCCAGTGGTGGCCTTCTTGCAATATTAGAGAATGAGAGGCTTGTAGACACTCTCGAACAAAAGGAATCTGGCAATGCATCAATCACAGTAGATTCTGTAGCAGAAATTTCATTGTATCCTTTTACTTATTGTACTCAACTAGATGTGAGCTCTGTTTGGCATTGCAAGACTCTGAGATACTCATACAAGTCAACTATTCATGGGTTATATAAATAATACGGCTTACTATAAATTTTATTAAAAAATAGTGAGCCCAAAATGAGGCAGTAAATAGCGCTGTTTTCAGGCAATCCATCTTTCGCTACATTAAACATTGTCCTTCTTTAAAATTGGTGTTTGAAACTTCACATTGAATACAGAAATAAGTTTCTCAAACTTGATGCGGCAGCTCATGAAGCATTGCAGATATTCCAAATAGACAAGCATCCAAGCCATATGGGCATTGGGAGGGCAAAAGAAGGGTAATTGCTAATGCTGATTGAACCTTGAATTTGTTAGTCTCGATCTATGAAAATATCTGAGTTCATATTCCTGAATTGCAGGTTTTCTGTATTCGGGATGATGAACAAGGTTCGTTGCCTTTGTTTAATTCAGTTTATGTTATGCCAGTATTGTAGCACGCATGGCTAACCATTAGTACTTCATGCAGTGTGTGACGCCACCTGGCAGACGCATTTTGAGGTAATGAGCGTTAAGACCTGAAAAATTTAGCATCTATACATGACTCTAAGCCTTTTTTTCCTTTGTCAGAAGCTGGTTCTTGAGGCCGATACTGGACCTTGAAACTCTGAACTACCGATTAAATGCTGTATCCATTTAAAGCTTAGCATATAAGTTATTGCTTTTTTCTTTTTTTTTTGGCTCACGCATATAAGCTCTTGCTACACTTTTGTTAGCTTCAGATTCATGAGATGAGATTAAACTTTAGTATTATTTACCTTATATAATGTCCCTGTGTAGATCCACTGTATTTTTAATAAACCCATTAAATGCAAATTTTCTTTGATGGAAAATAGATATCTTTCTTTCTTTGCTCAGAAGAACTGGTTACTTCTTTACGTGAAACACTGAAATCTGTAAAGGACATTCCTTACTTGCTAAAGGTACAAATCAATTATACTCCTTTTTTCTTTTCTCCCACCAGTCAGACCAAATTTTTTATAGGACTATTTGTGAAGTCCTGTTCTTTAGTTTCAGTAATATTCTAGAGACTCCAGTAATTGGAAAAAGGCATGACGTGCACAACAAAAACTATATATATTTGCTAATTGCATGGAACGAAACTTGGCATTAATAGTTGAAGTAGAGTGGATTTTATTCCTCTAAGCAGGGTTCCTAAAAGCCTAAATTACTGTTATGTGAAGATAGGCCGATAGGATTTGGTACAATGAAAAAATTATGATGTGTTAATTGTTCCTTCGAATTTTGTTTTCGATGCATCCCTGTCTGCATTCCACGCATTCTCATTTTTAGATATTTAATTTTAATCATTGAAGAAATTTGATTCACCAAGCTCGATATGCACCAGCTCTGATTGGACAGCTCTTCTGAAGGTAATTTTTCCTAATATGACTTGAAATTTTGAAGTTCTTAATCGGATGCTGACATGAAGAATGCCTTCTAATATTTCTTGTTCACTTTGCTGTTTAAATCCATGTTTGCTTTTACCTGTTGAAAAATTAAAACTCTATTTTTGTTCTGATATTCTTTACATCCTCTAGAGCATTTGTGCGCTGTTGCACATAAACAAGATATTTGAGGTGGGGATTTCTGAAGGTCTACGAGAAGCATTGACGCGCTTGAACTTGAATATCATTGAGAAGGTACATATCTTTTTCGTTCAGTGCATGTGTTAGCGATTATGTCATAGCCTAAGTGATTTCTTGGTGTCAACGCTGTGGCAGGCAGTTTCATGCATAACGACAGAGCTCGCTTATGTCTATGAGCTGGTAACTTAATTTACTTTACCGAATTCAACTTCATGAAAACGGTGACTGATGTTTGTCTTATTTTTGGAAACTAATAGCATGGAAATATATTGTCTTTGTGTAAGACTGAAAGCTAATCATTATATTGTTCCTTTTGTAAACTTATTCATGAACAAAGGACAATTAAACTTGAGACAGAAGTCATTTGTCATCATTTTCAGCTGATCCTATATTCTGCCTTTCTTGTGTTTCAAAAGATGCATGCTTAAATGCTTATGATTTCATCACAGCTAATAGTCAATGTAGTTGACAGACTTTATACAAGTCACGTATAATCTGGTTTGAGTAGATCCTACTCTTAACTGGTATAATCTGGTTTTGCAGGTAATTGGTGTTATTGATGTAAACAGAACAAAAGAAAAGGGGTATGCCACGGTGGTTAAAGAGGGTTTCTGTGATGAGGTTAAACCTAATTTCCTTGTTACTTATTTCCGCTTTAATATGCCAATAAAATGAAATCACACAATATGCTCATGGTATGGAACTTTGACAACTATGTCTTCATTACACGGGGCTTCTTGAATGAGATTGTAACAAATAATTTAGTCCAGGGATGTTGAAGGTTCATTCTATGTATGTTTCATAAAATCTCCTTCCTTCATAAGGTAATATTTCTCATAATAAACTGCTGACAATTTTTGTCATTGAGTAGTTGGATGAGCTCAGGCAAATATACGAGGAACTGCCTGAATTCTTGCAAGAGGTGACTTTTCTATACAAAATTTAATTCAGTGGATAACAATTTAAATTTATTTTTATCATGTTAGATATTTTGCAGGTATCATCACTGGAGCTTGCAGAACTCCCTGATCTATGCAAGGGCAGGCTTGTTCCTTGTATTGTATATATACAACAAATAGGTAGTTCTGACTCTTATGAAGTGTATTTGTATCAAAGAGAAAGTGATAATGGACGATGTTCCATTGCCCTTCTAATATTAAGAAAAAGTGTGCTTCATCTGCTAACAAACTCCCTTGAGTGTTCATAGGGGCAGTAGATATTAAAGTCTGTGTAGCCTTCTTCTTTGAGACAAAACATGTTCGGAAATTATCGCTGTATTATGCATAGAGTGCACTAAAATACCAGTTGAATTTTCATATCAAGTCCCAAAGCAGGTCCATGAAATTCCTAAAACTGATGAGCTGAAGGCTATGGAAGAGTATTAAGGTTGAAGACTTTAGAAGGTAGCAAAACTAGTTAATGCGAGAATCTTTTAGGTCAGTGATTGCAGTTCTGGAGTAAAACTAAATACCAGAAGATTTTGGCCTGTTATATAAAGAAGTCTTGTAGTGTTGTATCAAACTTTTTACACGATGCCTAGATATGCCTGTAGGTTTTCAGATGTTGAAATTAGATAACACACGCCTAAGGTTTTGGCTGTGGAATATATTTATCGGGGAAGGACCCTTTTCCTCTACAACAGACTGGATTTAATTTAGACATGTGATTTCTCTGATTTAGTAATGACATGATTATCTTATCAACACTGGGCTAACTTAGATATGAGATCTACATTCTTCCTTTACATTACATAGATTTTGTCATTTCATATTGTCTTTGTCCATTATAGGTTATTTAATGTGTATTTTTGAAGAAAAACTTGAAGACACCACTCTGGAGAAACTTGATGATTGGGAGTTCACAGTATGTTCATGCTTGTGTTTCATGAGCGAATATCTGCTATCAATACCTTCAGTTTCAATGATTTCCAATATAGTTTTCTGATGCAGATGAAGAGACCAAGAGATTCTTTTATCGAACACCAAAGACACGGGAATTAGACAATCTTCTAGGTGACATCTATCATAAAATTTTAGGTATTGTTACAAATACTGCATATCATATCGTAGGATTTTCGTAAACACATTATTTTATACATATAGTGGTAATACACGACGAATTAAGGGTATATTTGGATTAGCGATAGAAGTTACTTTTGCAACGTTATTTAGGTCTACAAGCTAAGTATATAAGATAAATTTTATCTCGGTTTACGTGAACATTCTTTTATAATACTAAGGCAACAGGGCCAAAGAATTGAGAGCTTGCCTTGACAGTAGCCAATTTATTTATGTTCATAGCTGGTCTCTGGTAGAAACATAATTTACTTGTGACATGTATTATCCAAGATATGGAGAGGGCAATTACGAGAGACTTGCTGTCACATATACTTTTGTTCTCATCCCATTTGATAAGGGCGACAAATTTTGCAGCAGAATTGGACTGGTAAGAGAAACTTTGTCATTATTATAACAAGTACTTTCTATGACTTGTTCTTGATAATTTGATTATTCTCTTTCAGTTTTTTGTCACTAACAATGGTTGCTCGTCAAAACAATTATGTGAAGCCTTTATTGACTGATGAAAGCTTGATCGACATAAAAAATGGAAGGTGGTAGCCATCTTGCTTGTTGTAGCT
>QFDD01010551.1:0-10034 GCA_006871305.1 Vachellia collinsii
GTATGATCTCAAAAGTGTCCGTCTTCAATAGCTATTCCAAGATTAATAGGTAACTCATCCCCTAGTTCTGCGTCTAACTACCTCCAGGAATATAGGAGGTGATCGCTGCATTTACGGATCCAACAGTCTACCCTGAGTTTTTAGGAGAGTAGGAGGGTGAGATCAATTCTTAGGCTCCTCCATGTGTCCCTTCAATTATTTTCCCATTGGACCTCCAGATGGACCTTATCCATGTACGGGTCTGCTAATTGAGCTTTGATTCCGTCTGGTCCAAATTGATTTTTTTGAGCATACCATTATTCTCAATTTTTACCCCTTGCATAGATATCTCTGAAAAAAAATTACACATTGTCTAGTTTTGCCAAAATTATAATTTTTTAAAATATATACAACTTTTAAAAAATAAAAATTATATAATTTTAAAAAACTCAATATCTTTTATAATTTATTAAATAGGTTTAAGAAAAGTTGTTCAGGTCTAGAAAATAAAAATATAATGTACACAATTTAATTAATTCAAAGAAAGTTTATATCATTTATATATTTTTATTTTAGTAGAAATTTATGTGAGTTAAAAATGCATGTATTGTTAATGAAATTAAAAAAAAAAATCCTCGCAATCAATTATACTATGAAAAAAATGAAATGAATTAAGTTTTTGATTTTTATGAAAATATTTTAATTGAAATTAGTGATGATAATATAAATCATGTAGCTTGTTGCTATATTGATTCATTAAATAATAAATTAATTATATGATTATGGAATTTGGTGAAAAAAAGAAATATGAAAAAAAGACATGATCATGTCAATATGAATTGTGGGTAGTTTTAGTTTAAATTTTAGTTAGCTTTTTAATTTTAAATGCAGTAGATAATGTAAAAAAGTTTAATTGTGGGCAATTTAGTAATTGTAAATTTATATTTTGATGTTTGGTCTTTTTAAATAATTACAATTTTAATGGTCTTTCATAATAAATATTATTTTCTCATGATCATTTATTTTAATTTTCTCAATAATTAATTTAATTAATTTTTTTAATACAATCAAATTAATTATCTAGCTTTTTTATTAAGTATAAGACGTAGTACATGTAAAAAGCTATAAGGTGGAAACGAAATTTTGGATAAGCTCAAAATAGGAAAACATCTACCTCACTTGGAAATTCACCAGTTTCAGACTACTTAGACTAAATTGTTGTTGGGAGTTGAAAATACAAGTACCGAAAGTTCAAGGTAGGTATGAAATTTGTGCAACCCATTATTATTTAAAATTAGGGGTAGGTATGGAAATATAGTATCGAACGTCCCATCTATTTGCACAGCAGGTGTATGATAGCCACAAGTAATAAAGTAATTATAAAAGAGTTGTTTCCACAAGGATTTGATTCCAAAATTTGGTTAGATATTTATTGTTAAACTTTCACCTAATTTAATTGAGTGATACAAATATCAAGAGTTAAGGGAAACTGTTTTTAAAGTAGAAGGGAGAAAATAAAAGTAAGCAATTCATAGATTTCAAAGCTATTAATAACTGTTTTTAAACTGTTTTTTTTCCATAGATTTCAAAGCTATTAGAATTATATATTCTCTTTGTATTTCTTAATATTCAATTTACCTCATCTCTTACATATCTTAAAGAAAATATGTGTTAGCCTAGAGTTCAAAACCATTTGCAAAAGCTCTCTCATGTCAAGGACAAACATTTAATTCCATTAATTACTCTATCTCTTGGTTGCCATTACTAAAATTCAGATTTAAGCTTCAACCCTAATGTGATTATGTAAAGTTAGTAATATTATCTTACCAGCAAGACTATCCTTTCAATATGCAAATTCTAAGTACTTATGGAATTTTACCCAAGTTTTACGCTCAAACTATCCCTCTCAAGTATCATTCAAATGAATACAACATTCAAATGGTGATCAAGCATTTAGAAAGATTAAACAAAGAGAACAATAAACACACACATATCATTGGTCATAAAAAGACAGAAGTAATCAAAATTTAATTCGTACAAAAATAATTTTAGAGCAAAGTGTTTGGCCACTATGTATGTTTAGTAATTCTTTCACTCCTATCTTTTTGCTAGGATTTTCTAACTCGTAAGGGATAGGACATGGAGTGAAAATTCGATCCCATTCCCTTTTCCCGGAACACATGTCCCTACTAACAAAAGTAAAGATGCAGATAAAAATTCACCTATTTTAGATTTGAACAAAATTATTATTGAGAATTAGAAAACATAAGACTATCAAAAAATGTATAAGGTGGGATATATACTTTCCTACCAAAAAAACACCAACGTCACTTAGAAATACAACCATTCGAGTTTTCTATTGAATTGTGTTGGGAACTAAAAATAAGATTACTCAAAAGATATATGGTGGTTATGAAATTCGCATAACCCTACTATAGAAAAACACCAACCTCAATGTGAAACAACTGAATTTTCGCATATGTTACATGTGAAACAAAAATAATGTACTCCTGGGTCTTTATTACAAGTATCACTTATTATGGTATCTGTTCACAAAGCAACAGAAGCCATAAATGAAGTCTTATGGAAAAAACACGTTTTCCTTTTCTTATTATATATTTATATACATATTTAACAAAAAATATATAAAATTATTTAATTTTTGAAGTAAAATATTAATTCTCATGTATTTAAAATAGATATCTAGCTTTCTACCCAAAAAAAATAGATATCTAGATCTCATAAAAAAATAAATTATATATGTAGCATAAAATTTATATTAGACCAGACTATTTATATAATGTATGTATAATATGACTCATTGTTCAATATCAATGTAACGCACTCGTATAATATATATATATATATAGTTTATGCCGATAAAAAAGAGCTTAGAACTCTTCAGGAATGTTTTTTCAACCTAAGGAAATAGCAAAAAAAAAAAAACTATAGGAATTTTAAGCCTGGGAATGAGTTAACTAGCTAGTGGTGGCGCAAAATCCACATTTCTAAAACTACTATTTACAAACAAGGGATCAGATTCTTCTAAGACTAACTTAAATGTCTTGTAATCAAGTTGTGAATGAATATTAATGATACGCTTAATGACTTTAACATAATGGCTTGCTAAAGTTGAGATTTTAGCATTCATATAATTATGAGGTGGGCAAAAAGCAACAAATAATAAAAAGAAGAAGAAACCTAGGATGATTATGTCAGCCCAAATGAATATTGTTTTTGTGTCACCATCACAACGATTATATTGGATTATAAAAATCGTGTTTCACTGAAAAGCATTGATGATTTGGAATACATATATAATGATATTGTTGATAACTATCAAACAAGCTCATTATCGGTGGTGAATCTCTCACTTATTTCCAATTTTGAAGCTTTTGAAGTTTTGATTTACATAAATTTGCTGGATTAAGCACACTTAGCACTAGGAAAAAGTTGTAGATAATGTTATGATGCAACTTGTTCGACTTAGCCCAAAAGCAGCTTTGGTTCAATCTGACTCTACAATATCATTGAACCTAATTCGTCCCTCAACCAAAAAGAATAAGGTTAAGATACATATAGCATCTTGAAGTATTTTCGCAGTAGTATTTAGCACTGTAACATAATTTATGGTGTAATTTCACCTTTGAATTATGTTTAAGATATAATTTTACTCTTAAAGTATTTTTTTATGTGCAAGTTTATTCTCACCATTAACTCCTAAAACTCCTTAAGTTAAGGTTTGTTTTGCCTTAATTAAAGCATTTTTACTTAACATCCTAAAATAATTGTTAATGAACTCTTCATATTTTCAATACCCATATTCTATATTTTTAGCACTCATCTTTAACATTTCAAATAACCAATTTTTCAATTTGTGTAGTAGTCATCTTAGATATTTTATACTTATATTGCATGTTTTTAATCCTAATATTTAGTTATTTTAAGTACTGAAAACATTTAAGAAGAATATGAAAGATGTGTATTGAAAACAAATAATTTTTCATAAATTAAAATTCTCCAATTAAAATGTTCCTAAGTTTTTTTTTTTGCATTAATCATCTTTTATATTTCAAGTATAAACCTTTCACATTTTCATTACTCCACTTTTCCACTTTTATGGTAATTAATTGTCTTGAATGTTTTAAGTACTTATCTTCCATATGTTTCAAATAGGAAAATAATTAAACGTTATAGTTGAAAACATGAAAGACAAACTCTAGAAAATATTTATGATAACTGAAAAAATTGAAAAACATTATTATTAAAATAAAAACAAAGAGTTATGCAAAAAATTAATTCAAGAAATATTTTAAGAGTAAAATTGCTTCAAAAAATTACTTTCGCATGTTGAGTGCTACTACGAAAATACTTTAGGATGTATGACATAAAAATTGCACCTAAAAATACTTTAATATAAAATTGCTTTTGAAAAATACTTTAAAGATAAAATTACACCATATATTACTTTAAGGTCACTACCCAAAAAAAAACATGTTCTGGTAGTTATTTTTTTGTAGTTGTTCTTAAAAATCGCGATAATTCCTGGCATGTGTAGCAGTTATCTGTGAACCCGCTAATTTGAAGCGAGTTCACTATTCCCACTACAAGCGTGAGTGGAGTCATGGGGCTATTCTTCATAATCTTTCCACTTGCAACAATTCCGGATTGCTATAAATAACACCTTAGGAGACACACCTGGAATCGACCGTTGTAGCAGTCAGCTTGTGATGCTATTACTTCATATTCTTAATATAAGAGCTAGTTGACTTTTGTAGGAGATTAAGAAAGTTAAATACACTATTTAAAATATTTATTTATGTATATAATTAATTTATATATCAATTTATAAGTCAGACAAATTAATTAAGAAAAAATGATAAATATAAATATATTTAAGTAATGTATTTAGCTTTTTTAGCATTTTAAACAAAAGTTAACTAGTTCTTGTATTAAGGGCAGGAATCCGGAGGTATTACTACGTTCGTAGAAAGTTTGATGGTTGAGTAGCGGTTACACGGGACCAATGAAGATCTATTTGCCATGGCTAATTCCATAGTGATTTTGTGAACATTACTGATACTAAATGTAGCAGTCAAAATCGGTGCGAATCCTACAATTTCACCAATTCAAAGCCTCTTTTTTTTTTTTTGCAAAGAGTTGTTGAATGCTCTTATAAAAATTAATACTTTAAGATATTTAACCAAAAAAGAGTATTGGAAGGTATGTTGTGCTCCCAAACAAAAAGGAGAGATTGAGGTATCAGAGACCCCAATCCGAAATGGAAGGCTAAATTAAACAGCAAATTGTGAGTTAAAGAGTTAACAAGGGATTAAGACTATGCTCCTACAGAAAAATTGACTTCAACCGCAAGGAAATATCACTGAAAGTATACCTTAGGTGGCAACAAAAAGTTACCGTTGAAACTATATTTTCAGCGGCAACTTTTCTATCGCTGAAAGGTGTTACAATTATTAAGAAATTAATGATTATGCCAACAACTGCCACATCATCACTGGAAGGTTGGTTGGCCTCGGGCCATCGACAACTGTCATGTTACCACCTGTCCATGCACACCACGTGTCGCTACACATATGGCCCTCATCTACCTTACATGTCATCACTTTGACGTGCCACATATCACCTAACAAATTATCAAGTCAATTTGGCTCCTCCATGGTTTGAACTTGAAACCTCCTTGTTATGTGTCCATACTCGTTGTTTGTGCGGATTTCTTGAGGAAAAACGGTTTTTTGGGGAATTCGAGGAATCAATAGTATATAATGGGAAGTACAGCGCGGTGCCTAACTTAGAGATGAATCAAAGAGAGAAAACGGCTTAGCTAATGGACGTATAATTAAACTGAACTCGGGTACACAGTGTAGTTTGGGATAGGAGAACTCAGAGGAAGAGAGTAAGAGTTTGAGAGAGTCGGATAGATCCTCCTCTGTTACAGATTAACGAGAATAAATAGATTGACTGTGGTTGGCTAGCCGTTGAGCAGTTGTAGCGTTACTATGGGCTTGGCTGCGTGGGTGCTGAATCCGTGGATCACAATGGTCTAGTCCAACTTTCTGGGAGACGTGGACCGCGGGCGAACGTTGGTGTCGCTAGGTAGACGGTCGCTGACACTGGTTGCAGGCTCGGGGCTCCTGGCAAACCTCGGTCGCAGGGACAGTTGCTGGACCGTGTCCTAGACCGTCGCTGGCAATTGGGCGGTCGTAAGCTATTTTGGGCTGACTGAGGCCAATGTCGTTTTTTGGGCATACAATAATCCCCCACTCTTCATTTCCGCGGCACTTGAACAGGAAGAGTACGGAGTGCGATGTCGTTTGGCCCTGGGGTAGGTGTTGGCGTCGGTTCACTTCTCGTGTTGACGTGGCGTGATTTGGGCCATTCGTGGTGTTGGGCATCTAACGGCTGGATTTGAATCGGTGCGACTTCCTAGGGCGTAATGATGGGGCGCGGCTTTCCCAGACGTGAGGACGTTTCTCGTGGTTCCCAACCTTTCGTTTTCCATAAGTTGTCTCTTGGTCTTCGTCTCTCTTCTGCTTCACCATTATCTTGATTCTTGTTCTTGCTTTCATCTTCCTTGCCATTTTCACCTTCTCTTTACGGCCACTAGCTATGTCTGGCACTCCCGTTGACTCCGACGCTTCAATTGGGTCAGTTCCACTCCAAGCGAGTTCTGCAGAAGAGAGTTCCCCAATGCTGTCTCTTGACCAAGAATCGTGGGGTGAAGAGGAAGAATTCCAGACCCTGGTTCGTCGCACTCGTGTGAGCAGTGCCGCTGTTCGTCCTACCTCCACTCAGTCCTGCCTCTCGGAGGTGGAGTTCCAATGCCTACGCAGCAACTATCCCTCCCTCTATTTGATCGAGGTGAGGGCTCCCCGTGCTGAGGAATCTGCGAGCACGCCCGTCTAGGGTTGGACGAGCCAGTTCGTGGAAGTTTTTCGGTATGGGGTGTGCGTGCCCCTACCTTCTCTGATCGCCGACTTATGCAGGTATGCCGACGTGGCCCTTGCCCAACTCATACCTAACGTCTGGCGCATTGTTATGTCCCTGGAGGCCTTCGCCAGCCTAAGGGAGGATCTAGAGTTCACCGTCGCGGATCTCCTCGCGGCCTATTACCTGGCCAAGAAGAAAGACAGTTTCTTCACTCTTACCCCTCGTCCTGGGTCCTCTCCGTTGATCACCGACGAGCAGATCAATGATAGGGGCTGGTCGGAGCGATGGGTCTTTGTGGAATCCTGTCAGGTTGTCGCCAACGGTGCCGCCGTCCGCTCCTCTTGGAATTTTGAGGGTAAGTGTTCGCGCGCGTATTTTATGTTCTGTCTTGTGTAAAGCGTTGACGAGAATGTTTTGTAGTTCTTGCAGCCTCCCCTAGCAAGGACCGGCTAAGGGGGGCCAATGAGGAGAGCCTCCAAGCCATCATGGGGGCTACCAAGGGATACAAGGACTTCCGCCTCCTCCTGAAACTCACTGACTCCCCTCATTGTAAGTTTTTGCTGCTTTTGGGTACTGCCCTTGGGAGGATTTGTGTCAGTATCTGATGACTGTGTGGATTTTTTATGTGACAGTGCGCGTGGCCATGAAGACCAAGGCCACACCTTCCAAAGGGATGCTGACGCCAGCCTTGAGTTTTAGGGAAATCAAGGCCCGTCTTCGCGCCGCAGAGATGAGGACTAAGGTGACTGTCCCTTCTACTAGTGCCACCGCCCCCTCCCCTGCGGGGTGTCATAGACTTGTCGGCTTCAACTCCCGTGTCGCCGGCTCGTGTCACTCCTCCTCGTGCTTCCCCTGCTGGGACAGTCGCCCGCGAGGGCAAGGCCGTCTAGGATCTCGGCAGGAGGAAGTGGCCAGGCCCCAGAAGAGGAGGAGGGTCGAAGACGAGGGTGCGATAGTGCCCTCGGACGCCGCGGGTCCCTCCAGGTTGCCCATCCTCACATATGAGTCTGGTGTCATCCCAGTGGTACGTCTTTGACCGTTTGAGGCGGACCGGCAGACGATGCTGGCTGGGGGCCGTGATCAGGCCATAGAGGACACCCTAGCTAGGCTGTCGCAGGTACCTTACGTCTTTGATTGCCTTGGCGTTTCCCTTCCCGCATTAACTTGTTAATTTTCTTTGCTCATGATCATTGGTCTTCATGTCAGGACTTGTTGAGCGTCGTCGTCCTTGGCCAAGAGCTCGTTGAGATGGGCGACCGTATGGCCAAGGCGGAAGGGGAAAGGGATCTCCACCAACGGGCTGTGGCTTCAAAGGAAAAGGAGCTAAAGCGCATCCGGGACATGATGTACGAGAAAAGGGATGTCGTGGCTGCGGCGGACTAGAGGACCCAGCGGGCCAAGGATGAAGCCGTGGAGCTTCAGAGGATGTTGACCAGCGTCAAGCTCGACCGCGACATCGTGAAAATGGAGGTCGCAGCTCTAAAGGAAGATGTCCGAGCCGTCGAGACAGAGGCGTACATTGTGGGCGGACACAGGCTCTCATGGAGCACATGGTGGGGATGTCAAGCTGATGGGACTTTCGCGAGACCGTCGCCTTGTATGAAGCCACCTGTGGACGCACTTTTGAGCCTGACCCTTTCGATGGCTGGGACGGATCGTCTGCGGCAGGTCCTGGGGGAGGAGCTGTAAACGCTGGCACTCGAGGGGAGTCGTCAGCCCCAGGAGGGGCAAGTGGTGAAGCAGCGGTGCCGGGAGGTGGCGTGGACATGACCGAGGTAGGGAGGCCTGAGACTTAGAACTTCTTTCCCCCTGCGTGGGGCATCTTTTTGGCCGTGTGTAGCCATTTTCCGAAATTGGTTGCCCGCAATGGCTCGACAGAGGGTGCCCTGCGGCGAAGGTGGCAACTTGCTCCCTCAAAGTAGTATTCTCGCCTTCTAAGCGTTGCAGTAGCTCCTGCTGCTTTGCATGCCTCTCCTCTTGTGCGACGACCTTCCTCGCTTGGTCCTCAATCTGGGTTGATTGCTTTTTCACCATCTCAGCCAATTCAGCTAAGGTTGGACCAGTGGGTTGCATAGGGCGGTCCGCAGGAGTAGGTGTCTTTCCTGTCATGGTTAGGAATAGTAGCAGAATACAGATAACAAAGAGGGTTAGTGATCCCTGATATCATATACCACACCGTGGATGGTGGAGATACTGTTGCTTCCCCACGTTCGGCGCCAAAATGTTTGTGCGGATTTCTGGAGAAAACGATTTTTTGGGGAATTTGAGGAATTAACAGTATATAATGGGAAGAACAGCGCGGTGCCTGACTCAGAGATGAATCAAAGAGAGAAAACGGCTTAGCTAATGGACGTATAATTAAACTGAACTTGGGTACACAGTGTAGTTTGGGATAGGAGAACTCAGAGGAAGAGGGTAAGAGTTTGAGAGAGTCGGATAGATCCTCCTCTGTTACAGATTAACGAGAATAAATAGATTGACTGTGGTTGGCTAGCCGTTGAGCAGTTGTAGCGTTACTATGGGCTTGGCTGCGTGGGTGCTGAATCCGTGGATCACAACGGTCTAGTCCAACTTTCTGGGAGACGTGGATCGCGGGCAAACGTTGGTGTCGCTGGGTAGACGGTCGCTGACGCTGGTCACAGGCTCGGGGCTTTTGGCAAACCTCGGTCACAGGGACAATTGCTGGGCCGTGTCCTGGACCGTCGCTGGCAATTGGGCCGTCGTGAGCTATTTGGGCTGACTGAGCCAATGTCGTTTTTTGGGCATACACTCGTTACATTGTGTTGGAAAGGACCTACTGATAATTGCAAAATTATATATGTAATACAAAACAACACAAACACATACAAACATACATTATTTAATGCATGATGTAATTACACACATCTTAAATATTAAATATTAAAAACATATTTCCATTATTAAACATCATTTTTATTTTTAATTATATCTATTTATTATTTATAATATGTAAATATTTATGAATATATCTTCATTAGCGTGTATGTATTATATACAATATTATTTTTGAATAAATTAAAATATTAATAAAAATAACATACTATTATTAATTTAATATATCAACTTATTTATTTATTTAATGAATG
>QFDD01010552.1:0-12971 GCA_006871305.1 Vachellia collinsii
CCCTAGCAACTTCCTCTCTCATCGCAATCCCATTCTTATTCTCATCACCTTTGAGTCTCACTGCAACCTTAAATTGCTCAGTTAGCATCACAGCGTTCATCCTCTGCTCCGCAAATAATGGCCACACGATCATTGGCTTCCCATAGACCATAGTCTCAAGCGTTGACTTCCAACCACAGTGAGTCAAGAATCCACCAGTGGATTCGTGTTTCAGAATTTCGATCTGTGGCGCCCATGATGAGACCACTAGGCCTTGACCTTTGGTTCTCTCTAGAAACCCTTTGGGAAAGTAGTCAAGCACTGGAGACTTCACGACCCACAAGAATTTGTGGTCACTCATCTCTAACCCTAAGGCCAACTCATGAAGTTGGTCCTTTGATAGTGATCCAACAGTACCAAAACAAATGTACAACACCGAGTTTTGAGGTTGTTTGTCTAACCATGTTAAACACTCCGAATTAGCTGACGGGTCTGCTCCGATCTTCAATATTGGACCCACCGGATAAACAGGAGGGAATTTATGATTACTCTGTTGTAGAGCTGTTATTGCCTCCTGTTCCAGATCTTGGAAGCTATTAACTATGATTCCATCTGCAAAACGGAGTCGTTTGCTGAAATGAAGGACTGTTCTGTAGGAATCACTTGATCTTTCGTGAACCAGCTCTGGGAGATCCTTGCCTTGAAAACTTACACAGCCTAATTAACAAGAATTTTCAGAGGTCAATTATATATATAAATATTCATGCTCTATTATATAGAATTCTTAGTTCTTTTTATTGTTTAAGGTCATTTTCCTCCTTTTTAAACACTTTCTGAGTGATCTTGATCCAAGAAATATTTCTAGATACCCACAGCTCATGCAAAAAAAATTTCCGAGGCAAAATTGTACTGTTACAAAATTCTAAAAAAAAATAATAATAAAGCCAAATCAATATGTATGTATCCACATCGATATATGACTGTAAATATAAGTTTAGCAAACCTGGAAGTTTCAGAGGTTGTGATAACTCTCGAAAACCTGTAGAAACCATGTCGGGATCCTCATCAAGCTCTGGAAAATGCAGGAACAAAGACAGGGAAGCAACCGATGAAGAATGAAGAACATAAGACTTGAGGTTGAGTTCCTTGGCAACTTCTAAAGCATCAACTGAGAACAAATGAGTAACCATTGCGACAAAGTGAAGATGAGTTCTAGAACTAATTGATGAGCTTAGCTCATCACGAAGAGAAGGAAGAGAGAGAGTCACAGTGCGTTGGATTTGAGGTAACATCGATTGTTCGTTAGATTTGATCTGTGGAAGAATAATGAATTCTGTTTGTGGTAAGTGAGATTGGGAGATGGAAAGTGTTTCAGGAGAGGGAGAGCCATGTGAGGGAATGAAGAAGATGAAGTGGAAGTGAGGGTGGGAAACGACAAGTCGTTTGGAGAAGTCGATGAGTGGAAGGAGATGGCTTAAGCCTAGAGATGGAACTATGACGATGCAAGGGTTCTTCTTTGTCTCCATGGAAGAAGAGTGCTAGATGTAGCTTGGAAGCTTGAAATGCATTACAACTTATGGCTTTTTATAGGAAAGGATTATTACTTATTTTTTTAAATAAAAAGGAATAGTTTTTCTTTAATATGTAATATTGATGTTGCATGCTCAAAGTTAAGTTTTGCCGACCAAAAAAACAAAAAAGGTATCTGAATCCCTCCTTATTTATCCTTTCTCCCCCATTTCTTTTTTAGATTAAAAATTTAAAGTCTTATAAAAATGAAAAAAAAAGATCAAAATTATTCGGAAATTCCACAATTTATTTATTACAAGTGTAGACTAGCTACCTGAAAGTTAAAAAAAAAAGTTTTTTTTAATAAATTATTGAATATCAGCCTTTGATTCTTTCAATCCAATGGCAAGGATTTGGTAAGGGGGAGCAAATGAGGGAAACAAAAAAGTTGAGGAGAGACTGTCCAAAACCCAAAAGGCAATCACATAATTAATGACATAAGAACTCCATTTTGTAATTAACTTAAACATGACAAAGAGAAATGATTTTATAATTAGTTAGTATATATAGTCTTAAGTTTCTTTTCCCCAGATATTGTTTCTATTTGTTTTCTAATTTTTGAAAATCTGATTCCACAAGTCTGATTAGTTGGTAATCTTACCGACAAAAGTTAGTCTAATTGGTAAGAAATAGACTTACAAACCACAAAATTGTAAGTTCAACTCTTACTACCGATGTGAGAATATTGTTGGTAGATAATCTATAAATGTATTTATAGGAGCTCTCTGAATCCAAAAGTATGTTTTAGTCATATAAGCCCCAAAATCCAACTAAACTAAACTTTATATATAAAGAAATAATTAGTTAGTAGTTTTAAATTTTCTACACACAGATATATATATATATATATATATATATATATAGCTTCATGAGCAACAAGTCATTAAAACACTTTTCTTCCCCTTCACTTGTAACTTGCCCTGCATGGCCCCACACCCACACTATCCTTAGTTTTGTTGGCATGGTTTTTTTTTTTTAAAAAAATAATAATAAAGACACGAACATAAACGGATTGAGGTTGTACATGGAATTGAACCCATAACCTTCCACGTATAAATAAATTTTCAACAGCAGGACTCTTTGGTTTTTTGTGGTTACTAATAAGAGAGGGTGGGATCCATTAATTAATTGAAGAAGATGGGATTGCTAAGTAATAAGATTGATTAATTAAATAAGATAGGGCTATTATTCTTTTATTTACTGTATTATTATCAATGTTTAATCGTCTTTTTTCTGAATTCAAGTTATCCCTTGGGCTGCAAAAAACGCAATTTATTTATAGTCGCTTCAGCTTCTATTTGAAAGCAAATCCTCTCATTTTTCACTTTCGTCTCTTCTAAATTTGAAAGCTTAGCTCTGCAAATAAGCATTATTTATTCAAGTCATCGTTGATTCGTTGGCCCATCTAGTCTAAACAAACTATATTAATGAAGTTATCGTAGCTATCAATTGTATTATTCAATGAATACTCATCTGATCCTATTTATAGAGTAGAATGAATGTATTTTTTATTCATAGTTATAAATCATGTTAAATTTTCATATGAATATAAAATTTTACCACTTATTTATTATTGTGTTGATTTTATTCTTACATGGTACTCCCTCTCATCTTTTTCTTTAAATAACATCTACTCAAATCATTCAAAATGAACAAACCATTAAAATTAGTTAAAACCAATGAATGTGTAAAAATTATAATTTTTTCCCAAACACATCCTCATTTATAAAGATAGTGAGTGAGAGAAAGAATGAACAGGAAACAAGGTGAGAGAGAATGATTGGTGGGGGATATGAGAGACATGCAATTATCTGGGGTGAAAATGGAAAAAATGTATTGAATTTTTGTATAAAGAAAAATTATTACTTATATAAATGATCAGGTCCAATAGAGAAAATGTTGCTTATAATAAGAACGGATGGAATATAATGTATATTAAATAAATATAAACTTAAAAAGTTATTAAATTTTAAAATAAAATTAATGCAATCTAAAATTTTTACTAATTTATATGAAACATGTTATAGGTGATATATAAATAGAATTCAAGGAGTGGCAGAGTTGCCCTCACAGCCTCCAACCACATATAGAATTAATTAAGCATGTGGCTAAAAAGCACTTAAAAAGCACATATGAAACACTAGTCTTGCAAGGGAAAGACAGCTAGCCCGAATAAATTGTTCTAGACAAAAAGTAGACGCGTTATAAATAATAAATGGGATGAATTGATATTCATTAAATTATAATCGTTACAACAGAAATATCACTACTATATGGTATCACTACTATATGAGTGTTACCATTGTTATTTTTTTTAAAATAAATTATACTTAATAAGTCTCTGGAAAAATCAAAAATGCATTTTTGCCTTCTTTTTCTATTAGGTCAACTTTGATTAGGTCTCTGGGAAGACGTGTCACTTGTATATAGACGTGGCAACAATATTTAGTAACAGTGGGTACTTTTACTATTAAAATAAATTAATACAAAGGGAAAGAAAGCTGGAATAAAAGATAAAACTAGAAGAAACACCAAGAAAACATGGGTACACAGTAGGTGATCATTATTACTTATTAGATTTAGAAAATTTAGATTTTCTTAAAAAATAATAATTTTCAATGAAAAATTTATTTTTTTAAATCAAGTGATGGTTAAGTGATTATTTTCATTTTAGATTATATACCTATTACAATAATTATTTTTAAAAAATTCAAAATAAAATATGAACCATCCAATGTGACATTGTGCGTTCATCAAGATTGATGAGCATGGATCTATTCCTTAATAAAATATTTTTTTTATCACAGCCCTATGAATTGATTCCTTAATTTTTTTTAAAAAAAATATATGAACATTGACTGAAGTTAACCAAAACTTAAACAATATATTACCTTTGATCCTTAATATAAAAATTAGTGATTTTTTTCGGGAGATTAAAAAGGCTGAATAAATTACATAATTATAATATATATTCTAAAATAATTATATGTATCATTAGATTATATATCATTTTATATGTTAAATATGTTGGTATGAAAAAAAATAATAAATACATCAGTTAATTAGTTTCCTTAATCTCTTTAAAAAATTCAATTGACTTTTATATTAAGGATAAGATGAATCGTTTCTAATTCTTTATTACACCGCAGTGTCTTGAACCTATATCTAATTAGTGAACAAGATAGTAAAAGACATGAGCAAGACGTATTAAAGGCTCCAACTGCCTCAATGCTGGGGCAATCAATGACGACGTGAAGACTTGTGCAAGACTTTTGGTTTTGGTGTAGGTAAAATCCATCATTGTTCACCCAACTGGTTTCTATGCTGAGAGATATAATATAGCTTTTGTGCATGTTTGGATAAGTAGTAAAACCATGGTTTTGAAAAAACTGTTGATTGCCTAATTGATATTTGGATAGGTCATACTTGGCTCTAAGGCATTTGAAGAAGCTGTTGACATTTGTAGAAATAGTAGATGGAAACCTCTCCGATTTCCTAATGATAGCCCCTCCCTCTCCCACTTGTTCTTTGCGGATGACCTTCTTCTTTTTGCTAAAGCTTCCTCTGGCCAAATGAGTAATATTAAGCAAATTATGAGTAGATTATGTGGGGTCTTGGGACATAAGATAAACTTGTCTAAGTCTAAAGCTTTCTTCTCCAAGAACGTCAGCCTGGGAAGAGTGGCATGTTTAAGCCATGTGTTGGGTATTGAAACCACAAGTGACTTGAGTAAGTACCTTGGCGTACCTCTCATACACTCTCGTGTAGGTAAAATGATTTTTGGCCACATAACGAAGAAGGTTAAATCAAGAATTTCGTAGTGGAAAGGCAAGTGCCTTACTATGGTTGGGAGAATGGTGCTGATTGAAGCTGTGATCTCAGCACTGCCATCCTACCAAATGCAGTCGATCCTCCTGCCGAATGGAGTTATTCAGGAGATTGAAAAGGTCAGTAGGAATTTCTTTTGGTCCCAAGATGACAATAAGAGGAAGATGCATCTTATCGCTTAGAGCCAAATTATGAAACATAAGAGATGTGGTTGGCCTTGGTATAAAAAATCTTGAGTTGCATAATAAAGCGTTCATTATGAAGCTTTGTTGGGGCTTGATCACCAAACATGATACTCTGTGGGTCAAATGCCTTAGAGCCAAGTATGACTATGGGACCCAGCCAATGCCCACGATAGTTAAGAAAAAGTTTAACTCTCTCATTTAGAAGACAATTACTGAAGTTTGGGAGCTATTTCTTTCAGGGGTTGGGAGAAAGGTGAATAATGGCTTGTCCTCAAAAACCTGGTGGGACCTATGGACACCGTTAAATAAGCCCCTCATTCATTTTGTCACTCATAATGTGGAGCGCATTAACTTAGAGGACTGGGTTAAGGATTTCATTCTTCCAAGTGGGGGTTGGGATGTTAATAAATGGGCTACCTTCCTCCCTCTGAATATTGTTAGATCTGTCATCCGGTCCAATCCCCCAGCTAACGATAGGGATGATGAGTTCTATTGGAGAGGATCTCCTAATGGCGTCTTCTCCGTTAAATATGCTTATGCTTTCCTTTCAAAACATGATGATGAGGTGGCTAACCCCTTCTGGTATAGGATTTGGTGTTGTCAGGTTCCTGAGAAAATAAAATTTTTTTCTCTAGCAAGTAACCCATGAGAGAACCGTTACCAACTCTATGCGAGCTAGACAAGGGCTATCCACGACTGGAGAGTGTCCTTTTGGATGTCACTGTGAGGAGATTGTTCTTCATTTGCTTTGAGATTGCAAGAGAGCAAGGGAGGTGTGGAGAGAAATTATTAACCCTAACATATATACTGCTTTCTTCTCTTTTGATTTGTAGGATTGGCTCTCATGGAATGCAACACGCCAGCTTGGTAGGGTGAGATTTGGATGATGGCCATGGTCGAGGATATTTGCTCATGTTTGTTGGATAATATGGACGACTAGAAGTGCACAATTATTTGAATCTAGCAGGGCTTCAACAAGTGAAATTTTCCAATAGTGCATATTCCATCTTATGGAAGATACATTTGGGGGGAAATTAATCCACAAGATATTCCAGGGAGGCTCCACTAGAGAGACACATTGGACGCCACCTCCAAGAGGAACCATGAGATTGGATGTTGATGCATCAGTTCGGGCACCAAACCAAGCAGCTTGTGTTGGAATTATCAGAGATGATCAAAGTCATTGGATAATAGGGTTCCATAGAGTTCTCAGACATGTCACATTCACAGCAGTAGATATTTTGGCAATCCAAACAGGACTGGAAATGTGTCACTCTCTGCAGCTCACGTACATCCAAGTCTTCTCAAATTCTTTAGAAGCGGTCAATATCTTGCTCAGGGATAGAGGACCTACTCATCAATTGCGCCAAGAAATCGAAGTAACTTAACACCTTCTTTATGGAAGCTGGAACGTTGAGTTATACCATGTACCTAAGGAAGCCTTGGTGTGTGCGGACATTCTGCAAACGAAACTCATCTAGGAATTTCCCAGACCCCTCTTCTGTTAGACGCTCCTCCAAGCTGCAGGAGTCATATTTTGCTTGATCAAGCTTTTAGGAGGGGTATAACCCCCATTCTAACTAGTAGAGTTTCCTTTCAAACCTAGCTTGCCTTTGTAACTCAAAAAAAAAAAAAAACAAGAAGAAGAAGCTATTGATAAATATGTTTCAAAAATACAGAATAGTTTGAATCTAAAATTATGGTTTTAAAAAGTGGTAGACAAACATTTTCAGATTCTCCAGAATAGCTTTTAACCCTCAAAAACATGGTTTTTCAAAAAGCTATTCTTTCCAACTTTTTTACAAACTATTCTCTAAAATAACTTTTACGCAAATCAAGACAAAAGCTATTTTTCAAAAACTAATCCAAATATACTCTTTGAAGAGCTCTTGTTTATGACTTGTGATTTTTCATCAAATAGTACAATGAAGAATTTCATAAACTCATCAAATAATAGGCAAGATTTTCTTGGGCTGGAGAAAGCTAGAAGAAATTACCATTTTTCTAATATGGTTATATGATTATATCAAATTCAATGATTGTCGAGCTCAATTAGAAATAACTCTCCTGAAGACTAATATTTTTTTTTATTTGCATGGACAAAACTCGAGACATCGTGTTTAAATGACAAGATTCCTTGACTGAAGAAAGCTAGAAGAAATCATCATTTTTATATTGCCACTTGCATGGGTCAAATTTAAGGAACGTTGCACTCAATTAAAAGTAGCTCTCTGAAAACCCTTTTTTGCATTCTCACATATTTGAACTTGAGACATGGTGTCTAAAAGGTAAGATTCCCTTGGCTAGGGGAAGTTAGAAGAAATCACCAGTTTAGTCACAAGTAAAGAAGAGTATACTCTCAAGTGCACTATCAATGCATGCTCCATTTCAACATCACACCTCGTAATGTTTTACTAGATCATGACTTTCTTCTCAAAATGTCTGATTTTGGATCTGTCTGTGCCTCAAGAATCAAAACAATATCAGTGGCTTATGATCACAAATAGTTCCTGTACTCTTCTTTTGGGCCAGTTCCTGTATTTGTACAAGCAACTCTCGTCCCATCGGTGTGAACAAAAACAATTAGAAATAAAAGTGCATACTTTAGCAACCACATGGTAGAAAATTGTCTGTAATGGTTGGCCTACATTATAAATAAGGCTATTGAATAAGATGGTAAGAAAGATAGATGTAATCTTTTAAAGAGAAGGAGATAAAGATCAAAGAGAACAATTCAAATAAATATTTAATTGTTGATAAAATATAATAATATTATACAATCTATATAGTGGACCCTACCTAGTTAAACAAAATTTTCTTTTGTTGTATACTTCAATAACATTGAGATAAAATTGCGATATTTTCAAATCAATTCTTACTTGTGAAAGCGATCCTCATGGCCTAGGTTCTAATGCTTGAAGCTGGATTTTAAAAAAAAAAAAAACAATTCTCAGTAAGTAAATGTGTTTCCTCAGGCATAATGGCACGAGTTAGTTCTACAAAACCCTATGTGGTAGAAAAAATACAAAAACCAATTCAAGAAGGCTAATCCTACTTACATCAGCATAGAATAGACAGTTTTTACAATTGCAACAATACAGCAATCAATCAATCAATCAACAAAGTTTATTCCTAACTCACTGAGAACAAAATGGGAAAATGTCGCCTCATCGGATATTTTGATTTCTTAGTTTGTCTATCAAGGAGATGCTATTCACGTACGTGAAGTGAGGTTCAGTCCCAGCCTATGCTTCCTAACTACCATGTTTTGCTGGCGTAAATGGTTAATCACTTGGGAGAATGTAAGCAATGCCGTTTTGACCAGAACGAGTAAGCACTTCGAACTCTCCAGCAGTAAAAGATTGATCTTCCTTGAAAATGGGCCGTTTAAGTTCTACATATGCACAATAGTCTACATCATATACTGTGGCATTCTTTAAGAAAGCAGAAAGTGCCACTCCAACTCCTTCCCCTGCAAAGGCACAATTCATTGACAATTCAAATTGGAACTCTAAAAGACAGCTTATCTAGATGACTGATTTGCAAGTACCAACTCGCATTTTGTTTGAACAGTTATGGTCTAGCCCTAGGTGCTTTGGTCAGTAATCAGTTCATCTCCTTTTGATAGAACTGCATTATTTAGGCCCCTAAGGTTAATTTAAAGGGGTAATTGCTATGAGGTTTCAATGAAACGACTTAATTACTAAAAAATCTCAATGACAAGTGATAAGCATAAACATTATTATTTCCTATATTGAAACTCATCACTACATGTTCATCTGTTGTTGTTGGATTTTTGGGTAATTAAATATATTTTTTGGGACTTTACAGTTTTCCCCCCTAATTTAAACACATTCATATTCAGTTCTAATTTTAACAGATATAATTGTGTGTATGACGAAGTGAAGGATCAATTAAATTGTCAAAAGAATATTCACTTATACATTGAAGAGTTACAGTCTTCTGAAGCCATGTAGATCATATTTGTAAACAGAGCATAAGAATAGTCCTAGTTTTAGTCCCGACATTGTAAAATTGTTTGAAACAGACTTCTAACACTTAAACTGTTTACTTCTATTTAACAATCATGAGATTAATTTCCTCAAAACCTTGGTGTAAGTAAAAAATAACATAGATCAGAAGCGGGTTCAATGGCACACTAATTTAACGCATAAGTGGCATACTGATTTAACGTCAAACCGAATGGAGAGAAAACTATGATCCAACCTATTTCTTTTATTAAAATCCTGTAAATTCTGTAATGAAGGGGGAAAGGTAAGATAAAATATGTTCATTATCAAAAGGTGCCTTGGCCATAAGTTGAACAAAAAAGAAATAAAAACCTTACCATGTGTGACGAGCAGCAAGTTCTCAGTACGATAGTTATTTGCAAGGTCCTTAATTACTTTCTCATATCTAGCTCTTGTACCCAAAACTGGCTCTTCCCATTCGGGCAACTGGTGTTTAACGAGCAAAACTACTATCAGTCACAATTAAAATCTGTATTTGCATAAACAAGTAGCAGCCAACAGATTCTGAGTTGAAAAATACAAGTCCTCTAGCCATACCTTTTTATACACCCTTTCTGCATTCTTATCCACTGTCTCAGCTGGGAGAATTGCTTCACGCTCTGTGACATCAAAACCCCAATTACCATCTTTAGGAGCCAATGAAGGACTGATAGCTTCTCTGCTCATCATCTCACATAATCCAAGTTCAACAGAGACCTAGAGTTGGTAAAGACCAATGAGAGATAATTTTAGCACCTTATTGCTACCAGAAATTATTAGTCGCATCATAAGTAAATGAAATAAAGACATTGAGCTACAATGATGATATCAAATCTCTTCAATTCTACATATTAGCCAAAACCATTCTCTATGACGTATACAAGAACATTTCACCATGAAGTCTGAAATGCTACCTGAGTATAAGTATTTCTCACACACACATAAAAATCAAACTAATTTATTATAGTGCAACAACCAATCAGAGGTGAAATCTGTGTATGAGCACTATTCTCATCAGAATCTGGAGTTTCCTCATCTAATTAATCATCTAGAAGTGTCTGCAACAACCACCCTTGAAAACCAATGGCCACACAATTCACAGCATTGCAGTGAACTGAAATTTATTCTCGTGTTGAAGCAGTTAGAGGAAACAGATATCTCTGTAATTCCATCTGGGCCACTGGGATCAACTCATCCTAAATTCATCTCCATGTGACATTTTCTTTAAAGGGCATCATTTGTGAAGAAAAAGTGAGCAAATCAGGATTGTCATCCTTGGTCAACCCATAGCGTGTAGAACTAGGAACAAAACTAAAGGTCATATAACCTCTTTCCCGAAATAGAAGCAAATACATAATTGCAATACAAGTTTTAGATAAAAACTCATAAATCAGAGTATAGCATAGCAAAACATGCAAAACATAATTTGTAAATTACTTTTAACACATGCAAAACATAAGCAAAACTTTCAACAACAAAAGTTAGATTTAAGAATGATAAATTCCTCAAAACACTGTTCTTACAAAAGCCACTATTTTTTTGTTACGGATGCTTCTGAAAGCATGTTCAGAAACGCTTATATTTGTAATATCCTATTTCAATATTCAATGAGAAAATTCCATAACAAAGTTACAATGAAATGACCAATGGAGATATCCGTTTATTGCAACATCTAATAGCAGTGCAAAATATATTACTTTTAAAGCACGTTTTAAGACTAGTCACGAAGTAAGAACACTGATATAGATGATTGAACACCCCATAAACAACACTACATGACAAAACACCAAGCAAGTATTTTAGCTTGTCTTTTCTTTTCTTTTTCTTTTTTAATGACTCAGTTAACTGTAAGAAAGATTTTACCAAGCTAGCTAATAGTAAAAATACCTATTCTATTGTGAACATATATTAAATGCCTTTACTGAAACTCTAAGTTTATGTTTGGTATCTTGGTAAGATTTTCAAGCTAATGGACGCAGTCAAGTGGGAATGGAATAAAAATGAGAATAAAAAGATAACATTTAGTGTGCATGAAAAAGGGAAGTGAATATTTATTTTAATGTTGTTTGGTAAAATAAAAATATAAGAGGATAGGAAATAAATATGTAGAAAAAGACAGGAACGTTTTCGACTATATATAACAAGTACAGAAATTCATCGGGGCAGTTTTGAACTTTACATGGGTTTTTCATAGAACAGTTTCATCCCCTCAAAATTTTTGATGGAATGATGATATTATGGCTTATGGCTTCTGGTTCCCATAATAATAATAAGAGAGTATATTATTAATGCATTCCAAAGACACTCAAATTGATTCCATTGACTTACAAACCAGGCTGATCATAGTCGGATTAAACTCATAAATTACTTTAGGGGCAAGAACTAAGCATAACTCCTTTAAATCATGGTAGAGAAAGAAGCTTTTAAATTTGGTATACAAGAATCTAGAATCCTATTTTATTTTCATACCCAGATTATAAAAAGAAATTGAAAGGAAAGGAAAGATAGACAACATGATGACTTGACTAGTTATGGTTGTCATCTTCGCAAAGTCAAATGTGCGAGCCAATTAACAACCAACCTACAATACAATTTAAGCAAGAACAAATTTTCCAAAGAAAACATAACCTTGACTTTAGAAGAATCGATAGGTAAGCCATCGCCGGTGTGGATGGTGGGATCGTCGTGGAGGACGCAGAGAGCAGAAACGACCTCGGACGCCGTCTGGATGCAGCGAAGGAAGGGGGAGACGAAGACGCGATCAATCGGGTACCCGAGACAGTGTCTGAACTTCCGACCCATATTGAAAGCCCGAACCCGGCCATCATGGATCAGGGGTGGATCCCAAGGCCGAGGTGCGGTGGTCACCCAGTTAGGATCGAAGTTATCGATGCGGTCGCCGTGCCTCATGACGACGACATTTTGGTAGAAATCAGGACGCTCGTTGTGGGTTTCCTTGGAAGCCATTTCCACGGAATATACAGAGAAGAAGGAAGAGATTGGGAATATGAGTTTATTGAAGATGGATAGCTAGCTGGGGTGGATCGATGAGAAAGCGAAGGAAGTTTGTTTGTTGAAAGTAGAAACGATAATGGTGATGGTGATTGGTGGGCTGGTTACTAGAAGAAGAGTGACTGAAACTATACTAGAAAGCTCCCAGTAAGGCAGTAATAACAACTACTCGCCGCAAGTACTCCCTCCGTTTATACAAGAGTTTGGATTTGATCTTAGAAGATTTTAATTTAGCTAAAGTATATATTTTATTTTTTAAATTTATATCTAATTTAAATAGTATTTTTACCGTTAAATGGTCATGAAATATAATTATATTTTAAAATATAAAAATGATTACATATTGAATACTATAAATTTAATTATATTTTATTAGTATTTAATTGTA
>QFDD01010553.1:0-10873 GCA_006871305.1 Vachellia collinsii
ACAGAAACAATCAAGAATTTGGCACAGAAACTGGAGGTTTTTCTTTACTCGGGAAACGTCAAGGGACATTTTCATAATAAGATGATTCTTCCTCCTCCTGTTGCAGCAGCAGCTGAAGGAGAATACATGAACGAGCTAATTGAGTTGGTTCTTGGTGCTTGTCACGAAATAGAATGCTTAATTGACACGATGAATCATCATCACCAACAACTTTCTTATTATGATGATAATAAAACTATCTTCTCCAACTTGCTTAAGCTAAGACTCTATGATCTGCCATTGTTGGAAACCTTGTGCTATGGCCGACCTCCTTCTGGCCTCTTTGAGAAACTAGAGGAGCTACTCATAATAAATTGCCATCGCTTACACTCCATAGTCTCCAGTGACAAGCTCATCAACTTCTGCAATCTCAAGTACTTACAGGTGAGGGATTGTGGCAATTTGGAATCTCTCTTCACATCTTCTACTGCCCAAAACATGATATCATTAGAAGTTTTGAAGGTAAAATATTGTGAAACCATGAAACATATAATAACACATGAAGGCACACTTGATGTTGACACTCTTTCTAGCAGATTAATTATGTTCCTAAAGTTGAAACAAGTTAATATCCGGAGATGTTATAATATGAGGTGCTTAATGCCAGCGTCTTTCGCCAACGGCCTCTCACAACTTGATATCCTCAAGGTTAAGGATGCTCCTGCGTTGGAATATGTATTTGGGGAACACAATAATGATGGGATGGTTCAGAATCTGAAGATTGATTTGCCAGTTCTGAAACTGTTGAAGCTCACTAATTTGCCAAATATCATTAGAATTGCCCCAGAGAATTATCATGTCTTATGTCCATCCTTGGAGCGCCCACATCTAAGGGGATGTCCAAACTTGATCAGCATGTTTGGTTTAGATTTAGAAGAGAGCCAGCAAAGTGATGAGGAAGCTGATATGAAGCAGGTATTTCTATATTTGTGATCACATGCATACAAATACATCTTATATATTACCCTAGTTCTTAATATAATATCTAGCTAGTTAACTAATCTGGATAGATTAATGAAGTTAGTTAACTTAGTTATGTATTGAAAATGTATGTTGGTTTTCTTAAAATGCCCCTTAAATCATTTGTATTGAAATTAAACCATTTTGAAATTTCCCTTAAAATATGAAATTAATATAGAGTTTGAAAAAAAAGAGGATAAATATGTGGGACTAAGTATATTAAAATATTATATTTAGGACCAAATTCAATTCTAACTAACTTTTATATTAAGCATTGGAGGAGAAAGTAGTTGAATTCTTTTCCTTTTCTGACCATGATACATTTGTTTTATTAGCTATCATGTCATAGGATTTGGGATTTTCTATACAACGTGACAGCCCAATAGTTGAGCCTGCCCTTAACGTGGAATCAAATTCAGAGCCAGAGGGTTTGCCACATGATTACAAAAGCCCAGGTACACTATTCCCTTAAAATTTTCAAATGCAGAAGATGGCCCAACAAGAAAAGGAGCTCTGTAAGATGATTCATGATACAACTGATTTACCTATTTCTGTATTTCATAAATGATCTCCTTTATACTTCATTTTTATCCTTAAAAAAATTGCATTTAGAAGATGAACAATAAGCTATAGTAACAGTGGATGGAGAACGTTGCCATGATGATGATGCGGAAGATAAGGGAGAAAAGGAAGCTGAACAGAGTAAGGTAACAGAACATAGTACTCCAAACTGTGTGGAAAGCAGAGAACTTGATGAGGTATTATTGACTGGTGTCTGATTTCTTCTCAAATAAAAATATATAATTAAACAATATCCGTTTTTTTCCCTCTTATGGTATAAAATTATGTCCGCCATTGAGATCAACTGAGAAACTAAAGTATATCATTTGGCAATCAATGATCAGGGTAGCTCAGAAATAGAGAAGGGAAGCCTTCATGATGATCCTGCGCTAGAAGAATCAAAAGAGGGAACTTCAATAATAGTAGGTTCATTGCCATAATTAATTATAAAGAAGACAACCCAAGAGAGGCTGAAGTTGTTGGTTGCATTTACAGGAACTGATTGAGAAACAACCAAAGGTTGAACTTGAAATGCCACTTGTGTTGGAAGAGCAACAGCAGGCTCTAGAAGAACACATTGGTACCATTTCAGTTTCTCAAATATAATGAAGCAATTTCTCTTACCAAGCTGACTAATATCAACTTTAACATTTCAACTGCACATATTGCTATTAACTTCAAAATTTCATATGGTAATTTTTCTAAGCTTCAACATATCAATACCCATCAGTAGAAGAGTTGGTTTATGAAATCCACAAAGACATAGAAGTTCTATTACATATTGCATTTACTTGTAGCATTGTTATATGTAGTGTCTCTTCCTATGCCTGTGGATCCAATAGTGCATTCACCAAGAACTAGCATGACTACCACTTCCCTAATTACAGAATCACTGACTTCATCTTCAACAAATCAGCACCTTCCTGAAGAGGATTTGGTTGATTTTCATGGTCTATTTAAGAATAAGTCAAGACAGTCTCGCCTACTCGAAGATGCATTCGTCAAATATCCACATTTATGGGAATGGAAACTCTCTCAGAGGACTCCTAGGATCTGCAAAGTGGGATGCAAGTCCTTAGCTGACATGTTTGGCATTTTCAAAAGTAGAGACACCAAAGACAATGGATGATTCAAAGATGGAGGAATTTGAAAAACTATATTATGAACTGGAATATTTTGGCTTTGACAAGATGTGGCTAACATCTGTTCGCCAAAGAGTGATGGGTATGCAAGCTGATCATAGGTACAAATTGAAGCAGCTGGATCAGTTGGAGTCTCAAATTAGCGTCTTGGAAGAACAACTTAATGATGCAAGAGCAAGCTTGGTCTGTGTGAAGGATGAGCTCTCAAAACCTGGCCATGTGTTTGGCTTTTAAGTACTCCCTGGTCCTTAATATAAAAGCTAATTGATATTTGTTAGAGAGATTAAAGAAGTTAAATACACAACTTAAAAGTATTTGTTTATGTATATAATTGGTTTATATATCAGTTTATAAGTCAGACAAATTAGTTTAGAGAAAAACGATAAATATAAATACTTTTAAGTAATGTATTTAGCTTCTTTAACATTCTCAACAAAAATTAGTTAGCTCTCATATTAAGGACATGTAATATTACTTATCTATGTGAACTTTGGTTTGGCATGTGTTTTGTTCATACTTTACTAAATAAGGTTATTAGTATGTTAAGCGGCTCTAATACTAAGGATCAGAGATAATATTAATTATTCGGGTGAACTTTGATTGGCATGTGTTGTCTTGATCATGATTTACTAAATAAGGTCATTAATCTATTAAGTGGTTGGTTGGTTACTAATACAAGTGGTAGCAACCACTTCTATTACATAAGATAGTAGATCAGGACATAGGAGATTAATTATACAAGCATGAGATTTGTGATTTCAATATATACTGTTACTCTTTTCTATCACAAACTTTTGCGACCACTCTTACTGTAGAGTTCTATATATAAATTATTAGAGTGAAGAAAGAAAATATAATGATTGAATTGAAATAAACTTCAATTGGATATTATATATATTTATATATCATTCTATCTCCTACAACCAAAATCTTCCCCTGTTGCTCGTATGTTAATATCTTTAAAGTTTCAATTGAATGTTTCCAAAGTTCAAAGTTTGTCTCGTAAGTATGAAATAGAGTACTACCTAAAGTTCTTGACACGAGCCAATTGATTTTTTTAAAAAAGAGTAATAAAGTTAAATAAATTATTTAATTATTACATATATATTATGAAATACTTATATGTGCTATTATATTATATATCAGCTATAAATCAGGCAAATTAGTTTAGAGAAAAATGAAAAATATATCAGTTAATTATATTCTTTAATCTCTCTAAAAAAAGTCAACCAACTCTTATACTAAGGATCGGAATGTTGTAGTATAATTTTTGAGGAAAACATGATAAGCATGTTTAATTTTATTCACTTTGAATCTGATGCCTGTCTCAGTGACTTGGTGTTGCACATAATAGAACTCTCTCTCTCTCTCTCTCTCTCTCTCTCTCTCTCTCTCTCTCTCTCATATTGGCCAAGATTGCAGAGGTCAGAAACAGAGCATTGCTATAGGGGGCAAAAAAGGAACAGGTGATCGTTCAAGCAGCTAGGCTCACCAGGCGTAGCCGCAAAAGCAGCAACATTGCTCCATCTAACATTGCTCTTAAAAAAGAAGGAACCTCGTCAATAATATTTTGGAGAACTGATATTCCAAAATATTGTCAATGTTAAAAATCATCCGACTTCTTGGTCAGACAATTTTTACCTCTTATCTTTACAGAAAATCTTGATCTCGATGATGAATTACAGCTCTTCAAGGAATTTATGGAAAGATTTGGCAGAAGTGATAGGCTTTAAGAAGATTCCTTGCCCCAGCTAGTTGTGCTTTCTTATAAATTCAAGTGCCATTGCTTGAGACCTATTTTTTTTCCTGATTTTTATTTAAATATTTCAAAAATATTTTGTTTGTTTCTTTATTGATGCATCTAGTTTATAAAATGTGTTAAAATCCATTCAGCACCATAAAGTATTTTTTCAAGTGCATCCAATATCTTGAAGTGTGTCCAGTACCATGAAATATTTTTTATTCTTTCATGTTTGATGTGTGAAAAAATATTGTAAGGTTCTAGATGCATCTAAAAAAATATTTCAGGGTGTTGGATGAATAAAAAAATATTTTTTGAATGGGCTATTGGTTTCCTTTCCAAGAGATTGATTGCATTTCTGGTTCAGGATAGCATAATGAAATTATCCTATTTGGGGAAAAAATGCTAACATTATTCTATTTATGCCTGAGTTTCAAGACATTGAAGAGAATGAATCCGTTGTCTGTTAAACCAACTAAATTATCTTATAAATGGGATTAATGCTTTAAGTGTTGCATTTATACCATACCAAAAGAATGATACCTTTTAATGAGATTAATAATTTTCGTTGGCCTGAGGTTAGCTCAAATTAAATAAGATCATCGTTCTTACATTTACCTTTCGATTACAATAAGTGTCCACCTTCGTACCCCCCCTTTTATATGTATTTTTTAACCTTTGTTTTCAGGTGCTATAGGTTGAATGCCACGTTGAAATATCAGGATATGAAATATATATAATGAGTTAACTGTTATTTTTTTTTTTTCACTGGGTTGAAGTTGCTTATATTATAGACATGAGGGAATATAAATAAAAACCTATAGGAAGAGACAATTTTGCTAGCAAATTAAGTTGGAGTTGAATGGCAGGACAATGTCGTGATAGTGCAAGTTTAACACGTAAATTGCTTTTTAAGCAGTTCTTTTAATATTTTTTGATCGGTCTATTGGTTTCACGTTTCTTCCCTTTCTGAAAAGATTGATTGCATTTCTGGTTCAGGATAGCATAATGAAATTATCCTATTTGGAAGAAAAACCAACATTATTCTATTCATGCCTGAGTTTTAAGACATTATTGAAGAGAATGAATCCTTTGCCTGTTAAACCAACTAAATTATCTTATAAATGGGATTGATGCTTTAAGTGTTGCATTGTGCCATTCCAAAAGAATGAGACCTTTTAATGAGATTAATAATTTTCTTTGGCCTGAGGATAGTTCAAATTAAATAAGATAATTGTTCTTACACTTATCTTTGGATCACAGTGTCTACCTTCTCATCCCTCTTTTATATGTATTTTGTAACCTTTGTTTTCAGGTGCTATAGGTTGAATGCTAGGTGGAAATATCAGGATATGAAATATATTTACCATTTATGATGAAAATAAATGTAACTTAATTGATACTCAATGGTCTTTAACTTTCCATTTCGGAATGCATTAGGTACTCTGCTTCATGGTAACCACAATATATTATTTTCGATCCTTATTATAAAAGTCGGTTGATTTTTTTGGGAGATTTAAAAATCAAATAAATTACTTAATTTTTTTTTGCCAAAAAATATATTATTTAATTATAACATATATTATAAAATATTTATGTATTCCATTATATTATATATCAGTTTATTAGTCAAACAAATTATTTTGGAGGAATATGGAAAACATATCGGTTAAGTAGCTTCTTTAATCTCTCCAAAAAAAAGTTAACTGACTCTTATATTAAGAATAAGACAGTTAATATATTTGAAGAGTTAACTAAAATAGAAAACGTATATTCAAAGAGCTAACTAGTGTAGGGGAAAAAAAAAATAGGGAATGAGTATTGTGTACAGGAGTTCTTGTGGTTAGTAGTGTCTTCAACTCTTCAGCATCGAAACGAACTAATACGAACCAGTCAAAAATCAACATCGCCAATGTCTTGTGTTCATGTATCATGTTTAATTCAATTTCAATGTCAACGATTGTAATGCCAAGTAACGATCAACTCCCCTTGAATCGTCTGTAACGATCATTTGAGCATATGTAAATCTATAATTCAAATATCTTTATAAAAAAGTCTATCATTAAAATATGATATATGCAGATAATTTGAAAATATATAATGACCGCTTTCAATTAAGCAATATACATTTTCAATTAAAATGTATAAATTTATGGAACAATAAGTTTTTATATTCACGTTTTGAATGAAATAATGGGTTGAAGTGATGCTTATGCCATTTTAATTAAAAAGTTATAACCGTATTTTATTTCATAAAACAACATAATTAAATAGCCAAGGGTTATTTTCAATAAATTTTTCATAGAAAGTAGCACATTTTTAGTATGGAGAGTTTCGTTAAAACTACGTAACATTTCACTGAGTAGCGGATTACCACACAGATGTCTTTAGAAATAGTAAATCTCTGCACTGCCTTCAATATTAATTTCTTAATTTATAACCATGATGTAAGTTAATAAAAAACATATTTATTTTAAAAATATTCCAACACAACGGCTATTTCTTGTCTTTTAAATTCTGCACTGTGCAAAAGCATGTGTTAAAGGTATCTCTCAAAACCGGGACGCGTGTTCCTCTAGTCCATGTATAAAATTAATGAAATTATTACGCGTGTTGTGTATAAAAAAAACAAAAAGAATATAATAACGTGGCAAAACCATATAAAATAAAAATTGCAGGCTGTTTAATTACTACACTTTCTTTGACTGCAATATCCACGTGTACAGAACACTTTCTTTGACCAGGCGTTGTATTCCTTATCGGACATACTTAGAGTGACTATCAAAGTCATAAACTCCCCGACCCATTAGATTTGAATCATTTATATTTAATTTTAGATTATTTAAATCTGATTTTTTTTAAAAAAAAATAGCAATTTTTTTATTAAAATCATTATTTGAAAATATGATAGTTAAGAGATTAATTTTATTTTAGTTTTTCGGTTTAAATGAACAAACGATGCAAGATTTTCGGTTTGCTTCCCAAAAGGCTTGAGGGTAAGACTTTCCATCAGCTGCCTCTTAGAAAGCATATCTGGGTTGCTTAGGGTATGTTTGGGAATAACATTTTTAAGTGATTTTATGTAATCCGAGGTAAGTATGTAAGAAAAGTTTTATCTCGATTTACGTAAAAGTGCTTTTTAAGTGTTTAATAAACAAACCCTTAATCGATGGGAAACGAAGATATGAACTGTTCCGAGGCAAGCTAATGCATGTGCATAGTTTTGAGATGGAAGGCACGTGGTTGTATTTTGAAGCCTGACCGAGTTATTAAAATGACTTTAGATAAAGAAAATGATTGTTGACAATGATTATTGGTGGAGAGCAAATGGAATAGGATAAGCTTTTGGATTTGTTTTTGGGCATGAGCCCACTCCCTTGACAAAAAGACCAGAGATGAAAATGTAAATTTAAAATTACTAAATTATCCAGCTTTTTACATTATCTACAAAATTTTGAGCTAAAAACTAACTATAATTGAAATTAAAAACCACCCACAATTTTCGTTGACATGAAAAAGATTTCAAGACGAACAGAGCTAATGAAGTAAAACTTCTTGGTTGCTGCATTCATGAACAAGAAAAGTTGTTGGTCTATAAATACATGCAAAACAGAAGTTTGGATTACTCCTTTATTTTTTTAATTTATATTTTTCACCATATACCATATTCATATAATTGATATATAATTTAATCTATCGCATGATTTATATTATCAACACTAATCTCAATTAAACTCTTTTCATACAAAGAAAAAAAATGCTAAATTCATTGCATATTTTTTCATGATATAATAGAATATTATCGGGATGTTTTAATTTGATTAATATTGCATGCATTTTTTAACTCACATAAATTTCTTCAAAAATAAAAGTAAATCATATAAACTTTCTTTTACTTAGTTAAAATTGTGTAAATTTTATTTTTTTTAATTTAGTGAAACTGAACTTTGTTTTAGTTTTCAAAATATAATGTGAGAGAATGTCTAAGGGAATCTAAAAATTTTTGTTAGGGGCACTTTAATATCTTTTAATTTTATATTTTTATTTTTTGTCGTTTGAAATAATTACAACTTTTATGATCATTCTTAATAAATATTACTTTTTCTAGATCCTTCGATATAATTTTCCCCTTTCAAAAACTAAATAATAAAATTGTAAATCTGGTTGTTATTGTTTGGTGGTAACAAATTAATAGTGGATTCGTCATGCACATTATACCAAATAATTTCGTTGTTTTTCTATTTGTAAACACTGATCATTGCACATGTTTTCTTCCTCTCTCTGTTTTTTTAATAACTTACACCGACTGGTTCAGAAACTTAAAAAAATAAAATAAATTAGCCACGTTGTGTGTTTGTGTGTGTGTCTATAACTCCTGAGCTTTGATCAATTATTATTCCACTGAAGCCAAGGTTTTCTGGTCTGAGACTAAGAACTGATGGCTCTTCTCAGAGTAGCCTCATTCCCAAATTATAGTCTCTTCAAATTCAAAGTGCTCTCACCACCACTAACAAAATCCTCAGTGTTCACCGTTCAATGTAATACTACTTCTACTCTTCATTTAGTTTCTGATCAAAACGAAGTCCCTCTTCGCCGATCTGCAAATTATCAACCTTCAAGTTGGAGTTATGAACATATCCAGTCAATCACTAGTGAATATGGGGTATTTCTGCTTTCTATTAATCTCATTTTTCCTAGCTAGCTCTCTCTCTCTCTCTCTCTCTCTCTCTCTCTCTCTCTCTCTCACACACACACACACACACAATATCCATTTTCCAAGCTTATCAGGACAACCTAACTTAATTTTGTTATGCAGAAAGAATCATACGTAGAAGAAAGAGATGAACTGAAAGAGCAGGTTAGAATGATGATTTCCCAACTCGCAAGTGATTTGGACAAACTTGAATTCATCGATGTGTTGCAAAAGCTGGGAGTGTCTCACCATTTCGTCCACGAAATAATAAACATGCTGCAACATGTGTACGTCAAGAATTACGAAGACAGAATATTCAAAACTAAGTCTGACTTACACACAATGGCTCTTCAATTCAGAATCTTAAGGCAACATGGATTTGATGTGTTTTCGGGTATGTACTAATTTTGGACACTAATTCTTCTGTTTTGTTCATGATGCTATAAGAAGAGAGATAGACACTAGAGATGGGTACACCCCATACATAAGGAATTGAAACCAGTTACCATACTAAGCAAAATGTTTAGTAAGGAGAGTTAATTAGATCTGAACCATCCAAATCTGATTTGGATCGTCCAAATTTAATTTTTTAAGAATTTATGTTTTTCTAAAAAGTTATTCCAATAGATGAATGATAAAAAATAAAAACAATCTTTTAACTAATTTTTTTTAAATAATTTTTTATTTAAAAAATCACAATTTAAAAAAAATCAGATCTGAACAGTTCGGATCTGATTAGATAGGTGCGAAGGGATCTACTCATCAACCCAACTAATATGTTTATATCTATCCTCTGAACACATTTTCACTATTGCATATAGGACTTTTCACGTCAGTCGGTCATGAACAACTTTTCACATAGTTTAGTGGGGAACAGTTTATAGGAGCGTAATAGTTTGTCATAAATTTATGTCAATATAACAGATGACATAGAAATGACTTTCTACGTAGGTTACACTATTGTAGCAACAATGGAGGGAAAAACACACTAAATCGAAATCCATTCATTTTTAGTATATTGACTAACAATTCATGTATATATATTGCGTTTTCTTCCCAGAGGTTTTCAAGCGCTATCAAGATGAGGAAGGGAATTTTGATTCGGATGATATAAAGGGGATGCTATCACTTTATGAAGCATCGTTTCTTTCAATGGAAGGTGAAATCATACTTGAGGAAGCAAGAGATTTTTGCCGTATTTATCTGAAACAATTTGTGAAGGAGAACAAACATAATGATGAGATATTATTATCAGTCATGATAAGTCATGCACTTGAGCTTCCACTACACTGGAGGATACCCAGACTTGAAGCTCCGTGGTTCATTGACTTTTACGAAAGAAGCAATGATTTGAGCCCTGTCTTGCTTAAGCTTGCTCGTTTGGTTTTTAATTTAGTCCAAGTCACCCATCAAGAAGACTTAAAATATACATCAAGGTAAAGGAACCAAGTGAATTCTATGTCGTCTTTCTTTTTTATGGCCAAATTATTTATATATGTCTAGTCAATCTGTAGGAAGTCAATATACATAAGTCTTGAATATAATAATGTAACTTATTGATTCACCAAAAATAAAAAAAATACAGTAATTTATTGTATGGGGCTTTGTACAATATATGGCCTCGTTATCTAGTTTTAGATTTTTCTTCTAACTTACTGATGCATATATGTTTTCTACTACTACTTAATTGGATGACTGCATATATCTAATTTCTACTTTGTAACATTTTATTTTTTT
>QFDD01010554.1:0-12927 GCA_006871305.1 Vachellia collinsii
TATGATGTAGCCAAGTGCAAAAATGCTTGTGATTGTGCTACTTCAGGTGAACTCCAACTTCTATGTTTGTTTGACCATGAATTGCTAGAATCTCGGTCTTTCCCCCTCCTTTCATTTTCTTTTTTAGTGAGATAGCGTGTGAAAGTATCCACTGAATTTAGCTCAAGTGGTTGCTCAGGGTAGTGTTTTGAGTCATGCCCTTAAGCTGTAATGTTTATTGGTGAGAATTTGTTTGATGTCAACTTATAGTTGTTTTCTTAAATGTGAAGGTGAACAAGCAATCTCTTTTGACGCTTCTTCTTTTTTGCCCAATTTTGATGCTTCTGAAATATCTGCTTAACAAAAATGAAAAACATCGATTACGTTACATTGTATTAAAATTTCATATAATGCAGAAGAGTTAAAATGAAAAGAGAAATCGTTTTACGATTCTGTTGACAAATTTTAAGAAGTAGACGTCAACTGTGTGTAACTTTCGAATAGAAAATTTCGTTTATGGTTTGATGCATTAATTTTTATCCTATGAATCTATATAAAGGATTCAATCTGCATCATCGTTAACTTACAAAATGCTTCGTGGGAGCTAATCATTCTTCTGAGGAATCCACAGTGGTTCATTTGCGAGAAATACTCAGATTGGCTTTTTGTTTAAAGTGATTTAACGTGGAGACAAATAATTATATGACAGATTTTATTTTGATTTACGTGAAAATTAGATTGTCTCCAATAAAAATGTTTTTTTAAGTGATTACATGTTTTAGGAGTACCACATCGTCTATGCTTTCTAATAAAAATTTGTCAACTGTATTTTTTTGTGGATCTTATGTAAATATATATTATAATGGGTTATCGTGAGAGATATAATAAAAAAAAATTTATGAAAAATAAAAATCACAAAACTAAACAATTTGAACATTTTCTATTGAAGAGAGTATTAAGTACCTTTCATTTCAAATGTAAGCAAGTATTTCTATTCAATTGCATGAAAAATCATTGAAATATGTATTTTTTTTCTTTTCTGAGTGAGAAGGCAAGCTTAACGTAAGCTTGAGTTATAAGATAAAATGAGTCAAAATAGAAAAAGGAAAGATTAAACTAGGCAAATATTTTGCATATCAGCGAGGAACGAGATCATTTATGACGCAAATAGTAGACTTTCTTCTATAATCATGTGCTTTTCACTTGATGAATTCTGACAGTGTTTTGTTCATTGTGGGGCTCTTAAATTGAGATTCTTTAAAAAAGAAAAAGAAACAAGAAAAAGCTTTTCCTTGAGTAAGAAGCTTCATTTTAACATGTTCACATGATGAATAAGCTAACATCAAACTGAAAAAAGGACGGATTTGATCAATTTGAAAATTAAATGCCTCATAGACGCCCACAATTCGTAACATCCCTACATTTTTAGGTTGCATTAGACGTATAGTACAAAATTAGCTAACCAAGTACAAGAGAAAATGTTGATCAAGTAACTAGGTTCAATTATAAAGACGTATAGTACAGAATTAGCTAAGCTCGTACAAGAGAAAATGTTGACTAAGTAACCAAGTTCAATTATGAAGACGCATAGTACAAAATTAGCTAACCAAGTACAAGAGAGAATGTTGATCACGCAACTAGGTTCAATTATGAACATTTTCAAATTATAACCAAGAAACACAATCAAATTATGAAACACATTATATCAATGTTAAAAAAAAAAACACACATCAAACAATTCGAACAGGGAAAAACCAATTATTTCCTAGTTGAACAAAAAAAAAACGCAAATGTTTACTGCAAAATGAAATGTACAAGGAACTATACCATAGCTTCATTTCTTTACCAAGCTTTCCCCCACTTCCTTTGACTGCTATTTCTATGCTTGGTTGCAATTTGTGCAACTGAAGAAGGAACCTTAAGCCTTTCAACCAAAAATTTCATCTCCCCTTTTCCTATTCTACAACTCAGTAAAACCATTCCAAAGAGAAAGCCTAAAACCCATTCCTTGATTGCTTTCCTTCGCCACAGCTGAATCACAGAAAGTCCAATAATGAAGAAACATGAGCCCCTCAGAAATATGTCTAACTCCAAAATGTTCCAACACACCAGACCCGTACCACAGATTAATACTAAAATAAACCAAGATAGTTTTCCACTTGATTGCTTTTTCCTTCTCCATCCATTCAAAATTCCCCCTCTAAGAAATTTTTGGAGTTCAAAGAGAATCCCATTTCCATCACTTAGAGCAAATTCTCCGATAAGAGAATTTAACGGCTGCGGTAAGATACTGAGATTCAATGCAAGCATGGATGCTAGTTCAAGCATCAATTTTCTTGATGGTTGAGAACCCCCTCGCCTTCCAGTCTTTCTAGCACACGTAATTGGTTGCCGTGGCCGAATCAAAGAGAGAGAACAGGGATGGTTTGCTACAGAGATCGAATTGCAAAGATGATAATTTGTTTCAATACTTGTGTGTGGTACAATTGGATAATTGCAGTGGCTTTTGAAGATCCTCACGGAAGACGATCTCAGTGCCATTAATCAGATTTCAGACACACAAAACAAAACAGAAATACTGCAATAAGGAGACAAGAATATGATTAGGGGTAAAAAAAGTACAGCAGAATAGCACAAAAGTGGGAACCTACTAGTTCTATGTGACTAAAGAATAGCTAAAATCTTGTCAAATCAAAACATTTGAATGCAAGATAAATTAAGGGCATCCAAGGGTGTCCTATAAACCTCGGGGACAAATTTTGGGTGTCCAAGGGCATTTATAATGAGAACAGGGTAAAAATTTTGGCATACATAAATTAAGACCAAATAATCTCAAATCGATGTATAGTCCTCCCTGGATGAACAACAGTAAGACCAATAAATGGTATTCATCTCTTTCTTTTTTCTTTTATATTTGTGTTTTCTCATTGATTAAAAAATGGTAGAAAGGCTCCTAAGCTAAAAATCTGAGTGGAGGCCTTACTTTGAAAGCATAGTCAGTGACTTAACAGCCAAATGCAGAGTCATAACATTAAAGTTGTGAGATCAAACTCTTGTACAACTCAAGCTTCAATAAAGCACAAAATACAAAACTTGTGCTTCCAAGGAAATTTACAAACAAGAAGGTGAACCATTTCACCGAAAAAGAGGTTCATCATTTCAAAACAGGAAGATTTTCAATGAAAGAAGGTAATGCTGGAAATGTTGGCATTCTTTTTATTTTGATGGAGATTAATTTATTGCTTTAAAATACTCCTTTCGTTTTGTTCCCCCTAAAAGCTTATAGCAGACATTACTTCAAAGCACAATCAAGACAGTTCTAACAAAGGCTGTACATTGGAAGATAAAGGGATTGGAATCCTCTCAATTGAGGGATATTAGACATTAGATTGTTATCTAATGGTGTTGGGAAATGAGTTATACATTTATTTTTAAAAACATAAACAAATGTTTTTAGTCATAACTCCTCTCTCAATACGGTTAGATTACAATTTAACAGTTCATACCCCTCAATTGAACATCAATTCCGAGAAAAAGTGCTCAGAAGCGCAGTATACAGAAACTAAATTTAAAGCCAAAATTAGAGGCAATCCAAGTCATCTACGTTCACAAGACAGCGAAGAATAAAGAGTGAAATCTTTATAACATTCAGGGAAAGATTATAAAAAAAGATAAATGTACTCAATTACATTGTAATTTTAAATGTACACAAAGCATTATAAATGCAGAGAATTCGCATTGAAAACGGAAAAAGAAAACGGAATTTCTAGAGAAGATTAGTAACTCACATTGAGTTTTCGACAATGGAAGATGAGAGAGAACCAAAACACCAGGAATTTTGGAGTCTATAATGCGAATCTGGAAGAAAAGAGAGAATATGTGAGAGCGAGGGAGAGGGAGGCGGTGGCAGCGATGGTTGCTCCGTCTTTGGCGGCGGAGGAAGAAGAATATCTCGGTGTGATGCCCATCCAGTGAACACCGAACTACTGAAGATCGATAAAATGGCTGATGGCAACAAGCAAAGAAGCAAAAACAGCCTTTGGAAGAAGCGGAAGGGGAAAAAAGGCGAAAGTTGGGTCATTCAAATTTTAATGCCGTTTTAACGGAAGGAGAAGGTTCAATTTCGATCTTCTAAATTTTAGGAAATAAACAAATAAAACGACATAGCAGGAGTGTCGTATCCAGTCTCTCTCTCTCTCTCTCTCTCTCTCTCTCTCTCTCTCTCTCTCTATATATATATATATATATATAAATTTTCCGCCTTGTTATTTTTCTTTTTTTTTCTTTTTCTCCCAACCTGCATACGTCTCAATCGTGGGTGGTCCAGAATATATTTGTAATGTATAGAATTTTAAATATTTGTTGGCAATCGTTTTAACTATTTTAGAAAATTAAAATAATAACCCCTACAATTTTTTTTTATTTTTGCCAACACCAATTAATCCCTATAATTTACACTGTTTTTAAAATAAACTCTGTACTTGCCAACTTGAGAAAAATTCATTTTACTTCTCATTACCTGAAGAGGTAGTTGAAAAGGACAAATAAATTATTTTATTCATTCATTTATTGTAATGTTTCCACTTACCCCTATCACTAACTTTTGTCATTTGAGTAATTACAAAATGAACTTTATTTATTAGAACATAAAATGTATAAAGAATGATATAAACTATACCTTCACTTTTCAATATAAGATTTCATTTGTAATACAAATTGCTTACAAACCAGATTTTATATTAAGGATTGGAGATAATAATATATCATAAAAACTCCAACTTATCTGGACATTCAAATTAATAACAGAAAGAAAATTCATAATCCCAAAACACACTAATCAAATAATTAATAACATTTGATGAGGTGCACAACACAACAACACGTAAGCCAAACCATGTATATTAAGGAGTCATATCATCAATAATTCATAAAATTATTTATATATACATATATATATCTTAATAGATACTATAATTACTAGATAGCAATAGTTATGTGAGGACTTCAAATAAAACAATAGAAACTGAGCTAACAAATGTCCAAGCGATAGATGACAGTTGATCAAATTTTGCTTGCGCCTAGTTCTGAGGGCAAAAGTTGAGAGAGAAAACAATAATTAAACCAAATGCATCGAGCAAAGCATTCAGTGGTTGACCTAAGTATGGTGACGTGCATGACACGCTAGCATATCAAGGTTCCTTGTGAGGCAAGTTTATTGTTGAGGCCTTCATTCTGTAAAAGGAGGAAGCCACCAAATTACCAGTAACATGTCATGACTGAATCTTTTTGTCATGAACCATCCAAATCTCTCTACCCAAAGAAAGATGCAATAATCACTACGTCGAAGACCTACAAAGGGAGGGAAAACACCATAAACACACAAGACCATGTGGGAACATACAAAAACACAAAAAAAAAAAAAAATCCCAGGAGGTATTCAAGAAAGGAAATAAGCTAGTCATTCTCCATGTGTGTGTGTATTAATATGATGTTATTTGACGTGCTTATTCACTATCTTCTGCTGAACTTAATAGATGTTACATAGACACCTATACAATCGTTTCCCTACTGGATAATATTAAACGCCATGTTTTACAATATTCCTAATATTATGAGAAGAACAATAGCTTATTCATCCTTTTACACACACACACACACACAAACATCCTGCATTGTTCGGAAACCATGAATAAAATGGCTCAACCTCAACTGCATACATATCAGCCTTTTAGTTTTGTTTTCGTTTTCTCCTTTTGTTTGTTGGCTTTTTTTTGCCCTAAATCACTACATGGTTTGTACTCCATTCCCCCTTTGTAACATATGAACTTTATGTATATGTAGTGGAACTTCAAGTTTAACACAAACTGCAGTAACGCTTCTTTTTTTTCCTTGGGCGCACTCTTCAGACCACCTAGATGAGTGGTAAAGATGGTTTTGGAAATAAGACATTCAAGTGCATTTTGCATTCTATCCCTAAGGGAGATGATTGAAATATCAATATTTTCTTCTTTCTTTTTGCAATGGTTGTTGAATATGCACAACTAATAATTTCAATAACATTGGGAAAAAAGTTTGTAACAAAATTTCTATATCAACATGGAAATAGAATGCTTACTTATCCTGCGCTCGTGGAGGTAACCCAAGCCTCGTTCTTATATTTGCCCCTAGTTGCATGAAATCTTCCACCTAAAAACAAGAACCAAATTAATCAGATGCTTGAGGGCATCAAACATCTAAGAATGGTTCAAAACAAAATTCTTTGATAGAAAGCAATTATGTGAAGACATGGGCACCAGGGGCACAAAGTTATTCCAAGTGCCATTTCGCAATATTTTCCAGCTACAATAAGACCATCATAAAAGTCAGAAAAGGATAGTCAGCAACATTTCAACCAGGATTAGTCTATAGAACAAGACAAAAGATTTGTACCAAAAAAAAGAAATCAAAGAGGGCAAATCAATGCCACACAATTTGTGTTTCCTTTTTACTTATTGCCCAACAATATTTTATACGAGCTTCGAATCATCCATGCCAAAAGGCCAAGAGAGACAACAGAGTATTGGACAACTTTTCGTAACTGGAGAAAAATGGATAACTTAAGACTCTTTAGGTTCAAACAGAAGAATAAGATGCATTACAGATAATCAGACACCACTTCTGGATTAAGTGGGATGAAGATTAATCAACTAGAAGCTCAACCTAGCTTCTATTATAAGAAAGCAATTGATTTGTACCTTTTTTCTTTTTCCAGTTATTGGCCTGTTTGTCAACTTGATCTTTGATATAACAAGGGACAGTAAAATTAGACCTGAAAACCATGATTAAATGCTAAGGTCACCAATGAACTGGAGCAAAAGTTTTATCTTGCCTAATGCACAGTTTCTAGATCCTTAATATAATAACCCCAACATGAATACCCCTGTCACCTTTTACTTCAACATGTAGAATCAACCCACCCCTCGTTTGACATCAGTTTTGAGCATTCTTGATAAATTACACCAATGTATTACAGTTATTTAATAAACATAATCAAGTCACCTAGTTCTAGTCGACCTATGTTTGTTTTACACTCAGTTCTAGCTTCATTTTTTGAGTCCATGTACGTATTATTTGTCTCCAAGCCACCATTGCTACACCTTAATTCGAAGGATAAGCCACCCAAGAAGGAAGGGAGTTAGGTAAGTGTTTGTTATGTTCCTAAAGAAGGCATGTGCAAGGTAAAACTATATTATGAAAGAAATTTAAAAATTCAAACCAGAACCACTTTGAAGCTTTAAACAAGATATGTAAAACTAGGTTTGATATCAACAAACCTTACACGTTAAAGAACAGAACGTAGATGCACAAAAGCAAAGAGATAGGGAAAGGATAGCTTTAAACACTAATTTCAATATAGTTCAATGGAAAGATTGCTACTTTCAATCCCATAAGTTCACATGGCTTTTTCATAACAAGAGGTTATAACTTATATGAGACTTCAAGGCTTGTTTCACCTACCCACAAACTGTTGATTATAAAAGATGGCCTTCACGTGTCTTCTCACCACACCAATTGACAAAGCACTCCTAGTTTCTCTCATTAAAAAGCTTGGATTAGTGTCTTATGAGAAATTAAAATGACCCAAAGCAATGTAGGGCTCTCTCATAGTATGACAAAAATCCCTACATAGAGCCGGTAATATGATTACAGGGTATCACAAGGATTCCTAAAGAACAAGATGGAGAAGGAACAGAAATCATAAATGTTTCTTAAAAGAATGATCCAGTTTTGTTCAAGATATACAATTGATTGCCTTGGATGATCCTCCACTTAATCAGCCAAACTTTACCATTCTTTAAAAAACTTTAGGATTCGTATTCATTGATCATATACTTTATGTATTCTCTTGGGACTTGTAAGTGACTTATCTACTATGCTTAGTTCATTGCTAAGTTATGAGAGAGCCTTAGCCTTGGTCAGTGTGTATTCCAAACGCATAACCCACTGAAATTCTAAGTGTCATGTGACAGAATGTGCAGGTAATAGTTCCTTGTTATTGACCAGCGAGAGCAGGATAGTTGTTTCAATTATTCACATCACTTCTGGAATTCAGCAAATTTACCACCTCTAAAGAATTAAAGCTATTGACCTATTGTCCATGTCCTCCACCCTCGGGAATTAAGCATGTGTGTTCATCACCATTGGTAACGAGTGTTATCAGAAATGGCCGAAAAGAATACCGAAATTTGATATCACTAATAAGGAACCAAATAGAAAAGAAGAACGGAGATAGAGTAGGGAACTGAGATCAATTTCCCTTAGCTGAAAATCTGAGTGAGTTAACACAATTTACGGTCTTTACTACATTTCGGGCAACCTTGCAACGAACACACTTATCTACATCACACAGACATTTCCACAGGGAATCTCATGACAAACAATAAACAAAACCATCAACTATGTATCAAGATTACCGCTTGAAATAGTCAGCCAAAAATAAAAAATATAATATCATGATCGCCAAGATTACGGGAATTCCACCAACTGTATAGTAATAAACCATGGGACATTCTATGAGAGAGGGAGATAGTTGATACCTTATGAATGCCGTGAGCTTGAAGGACACCAAAGGAGGCGGAGGCGGCAGCGCCGACGAAGAGAGATGCAACGGCGAAGGCCTTGAGTGGCATAAGGCGTGAATCACCAGCATATCCTTTGGCGTAGGAACGTATGCCCCATCCGAACTGAGTCGCACTTGCAAGAGACCACCACCAGTGATTCTGATCACCACCGCCAACGACCGCTCCGTCCATCTGATCCCAATCCTTTCTTCGATTCCGCTTAGCATCTCGCCACTGACACCGAACAAATGAACTCGACGACAGAACATGGGCCAAAATGGAATTTTGGGCTTTACGTTACGTTTTTGGGCCATTTTGTTGGATTTAATTTTCGAGAGAAAAAAAACTGATCTCCATGATTGAATTTAACAAAAAGAGTTAATTTTTCGTAATGTAATTCATTAAGATTTGGATTCCCCCAGATTTAATCACCGTCTCAAACATGATTGCTTCATATTCTTAGTAAAAAAAATTGAAGGAAAAAAGTGATAATAAATTATGGATAACCAATGGAGTTAATCTAATAGAATAACATAACCCTTTACAATATGATGAACTAAATTTTAAATTTGCGTTAGAAAATTTTCTTACATTCATTGCTTTACAGTAATCTGAGTAAGATTATATTCAATAAAAGAATACATGTTATTAATGAAAAAAATGAATAAAAAGTATAACTTTATACAATATATCATCACTTTATTAATCTGGTGCATACTTATGCAATGAGATGTGTATGTATAATATAAGTGTGGTTTTATTTTCGTATTCGATCTTCTAGTGAAGATAAGAGTGATTTTTTTTCCTATTGTATTTTTTTGCAATATCACAAGTGTGTACAATATTTGTCAACTGTTAAAGGGGATTTTCTATCGTGGGAGTAACATTCAATACAGATGATTAAATGGAATACTAAATTAACACACATGCTGTTTTAGCACTCCCTACTTTGTTCTGTTGTTCAAATTGATTTTAAGAAATATTGTCCCAAACAAGTGTTCATAATTTTTTTAAGGGTTAAGGGGTAAATTTGCCCCAAAAATATCCTCAAAATTGCACTAGGTATCTGAAAAAAAAATTTCGGAGTAATGTTGTCCCGAAAGTATGTAGAAAATGTTGTAATATTACTTTAACTACAATAGAAGCAAACGGTTAACTAAGGTTTTATTCAGTCAAATAAAATTATTTAACAGTCAAACTTAACCATTTTATGAACAAAGGGTAATATTGCACTGTTTTTTACACTTCTAGAGTAACATTGCCCTTTAAAAAAATTCAAACACTCAATACAACTCCATGGATACTTTCAGGGTAAATTTATCCTTTAACCCTTTTTTTTTTAATTTTCAAACGCAATTTTGTAGACCAATCATCTAAACAATTTTTTTATTTTTTTTTATCATTAAAACGATTTTACAAAACTTTTCTAGAAATATAAAAATAAACAAAGCTAAAGTATTGATGTTCGAAACTTGGCTTTAATTTCCCTGGCGAGAGACACTGATGAAGGAGGGTGGTAAGCAAGGGACAGGTATTCTATTAGTGTCCGTACACAGGACGCTAATACGAAGTTTAGTTCTCCATCTCCTCCCTCTAAGCTACATTGTAGATTAATTGGATATAAAAAGATTCAATGTAGATATTGTGGTCAATATATGGCCATATTTATATTAATTAAGAATTTTTTAACTTATGTATGGATCATGACCCTAAACAACCGTGATAGTATACCTACTTAATTTAGCAGTAGAAGCTACTTTTCCAAATGTGATTTACGGTTTACGATGTATGTATGTATGTGAGAAAAATTATATCTCTATTTATCTTGATTTACGTGAATGTGAAACTAAAGTTATCATACAGAAAAAAACCCAATTACAAAGAAGAATAAACCCACAAGACTATTTAGAATGAAACATCTTCAGAAGATCTGGAGGTGTCAACACCCCGATCCTTTGTGTACAATCCATCCAACAAAAATCTTGACCACCCAATCAGCAAATTCACTTATCTGGGAATCTTTTTGTAATAATGTTTCCTAACATTGTTTCGAAGAGTTTGGATCCGTTCCAAAATAATGTCACATTTGATTTCTGCTGCGGAGCACTCACTTGTTTTTTAATACAAGAAGCAGTAATTTGATTATCAGATTCGAAGGACATACCTTCCAGGTGGTTATCCTTAGCATAATTATAGTTAATTAACGACTGTGACATTTGCCACTAGCTAGTTAGGTCTGCCTACCTCCTACGGCATGACAAATCTAAAATATGATGATTATGAAAACTAATTATGTACCTCCTAGAGTTGAAATTTTCGTTTTTAAAAATAACTTTTGTGAAGAATAACTTTTGAGAATAACTTTTATCTCAGTTTGTATAAAATAACTTTTGAGAATCTAATAGTTTTTAAGCAAAAAAAATGATTGTGAAAAAAATGAATATGTTTGAATAGTTGTTATCAGAATGATTTATAAAATATGAAATGATAAAAAATGGTGTAAAATAATATATTAAATTATTTTTTTCATTTTATCACTAAGATGACATTGATTTTTTTTTAAAGTATAACATTTATACATATGCAAACTCAAAATACAAATTCATAATCGGATGTGAATAAATTTTATAATAAATATTTTTAAAAAATTATTTATTTTTTGCTTAATATTATAAAGATGATAATAAAGTAATAAAAAAAATAGTCCAATATATTAATTAACAACTACATATATTTTTTTTTTTTGAAAAAAAAACAGAACCATCGCACTATGCAAGACATGCACTGCGCACAAGGGGAAAAAAAAAACAGAACCATCGCACAGTGAAAGAGAAAATGCTCAGGGAGAGAGAAAGACAGAACCATCCCACTGTGCACACAAAAAAAAAAAAAGCTAGAGGTGTCTGCTTTCTCCAAAACCAGAGTACCTTCAGTTTCTGCTATTTATGCTTCTTTGTTGCCCTTTGCCTTTATTTCATCTTCTTGTGTTGCACTGGATGATGCTGAAATTCTGTTATTTCTGCTTTCTGTAGAATGTCCTCTAAGAAAAGGAATTTTGGGTACAAATTAAAAGATGTTATGTAATTTATATTTGGATAAATATTGGAGAATTGATCTTTTTGTGAAAAGAAAAATTTGCTTGTATAAAAGATGGAGAAGTGACTTTTGGTAGAAAATGATTAAAAAGGATATGAATCTCATTAAATAATAAATATGTATTATTTTATGTATTGCGATAAAATTAAGGAAAAATAAAATGATAAAAATATAAAATGAAATAATGAAAAATATATGTAAATTAAATACCACATCAACAACATAAAAACATATTTAATCTCAACAATAACAGAGGATTTTTAGTCAAATACTTTAAATAGTAAAATTAATTAATCAAATGTTACACTTTTAAAAATATTTAACCATATAATATAATCAAACTCGTTCTTCATATGAACAAATTTAAATTTGCACTGAACTCATTCACCTGAAGAATGAGTTCATTACAAATTCTCCTTTGAGAAATTTTTTTTTATTATTAAAAAATCCCTCAAATTCATTTACTTAGTGAACAAGTCTGGGGGCCACACTCATTCACTTGGTTAGATCTGTCCTGTCTTAAGTGCTTAATGCAGCCCAAAAATGAAAGAACTATTGAAATAATTACGAAAATAATACACTTGTGGACACATTCTAAAATGAACACGATGGTGGGGGAAGTCTACGTCTTTTCGTTACATACCATTCTTATCTTTGATGCAAATCTATTTTAACTAATTATCACATATAAAAATGATATTTAAATTATTAAATTTGTTTTAAATTGATAATTTTTTAAATTTACTTTTATTTATATTTCTTTTATCTACGTTTACAAGTAGAGCCGGGAATTTGGGCCGGCCCCCGATTAAGCCCGTTTAATTGGAGGGCCGGGCCTGTGATTTTGAGCTTCCAGAAGAAAACGAGCCTAAAAGGGCCAGCCCTAATGGGCCGATGGCCTAAAAGGGCCAGCCCTTTTAGGCCCGCCATAATTTTTTTAATATTTTTTTAATAATTTATATGTATTTTACATAATAAACATATTTTAAATTTATGATTTTGGTTTATTATTTGTTGCAAAAACTTAAAATGACGGTGTTACAGATGAAATACTTGATATTTTTTATCTCGTTAAAGCAAAGCCTTCTGAGCCTATTTCTAATGAAGCTTGGTCAAATGCAAATATTCTTAAAATTGAAGATAGCGATGATAATTGATGAAGAAAGAAGCTTATGTTATATGATTTGTGAACTTAAGTTTAAGATTTTCAAAGTGTTTATTATTGTTGATATATTTATTTAGATATGATTTT
>QFDD01010555.1:0-10943 GCA_006871305.1 Vachellia collinsii
CTGCCCTTGGATCGTGGGTAAGCCCAACCCCTTTCCTAAAATTTTATCACCAAAAAAAAAAAAAGAGTGAGATAGCTAGATTTGACATTTTTCATGTTCAAGTGCGAATCGAACTTATGAAGATAGTAAATATGAGAGGGGTAAGGAATGTCTCCTTTTCCCTTATCATTCTTTTCCCATCTTTTTCTTTATTTATAATCATTAGATTAACATTGAGCCACTCAATGTTAATTTAATGGTTATAAATAGAGAAAATAAGTGAAAATGATGAGAAAAGAAAATAAGCCATTCCAAACCCATACAAGAGAGTATGAACGAAAACAGGGATGAGAGAAAATAAATAAAAAGAATGTATGAAATAAATATATAATTAAATGAGGGTAAAAATAAAAAATATTTAATTTTTAAACAAAATTAAATTGTTATTTAATTTTAGGATCAACTTTAAAAGAGAGAGAGAGGTGTTTATAAATAGGATATGACTACTAGACTCCTCTCACATCATGAGGATGACAACGCCACATTTGTTGTTGTTATTATTACTTGTTAATTTAATCTCTTGTTACCCAAATATAATTATTATTAATTGTTAATTTAATCTCTTGTTACCCAAATATAAGTAATACTATAAACTTGGTTCAATACAATGCTTTCTATTCAAGTTTTTTTCATTTTGATTTTAGTCCATTAAATTTCAAATCACGATTTTTTCTCTTTAAATAAGCATAATGATTTAGTACTGACTAATTGTTGGCGGTAGCATATAAATTGTCAAATAATTCAGTAGATCTTCTAGTTATTCTATAATGTTATATTTACCCTATTGGCAGAAATTTTTGCAAGTAAACAGTAAATCCGAATTGTGTCGAAGGATATTATTTTTACGAGCTATTTCTCAACAACTGGTATAGCAATATGCGGCACTCTTCATAATTAAACATATTCTTTTTATAATGATACAGGAGAAACAACTAGTAAAAAGTAATATAATTTAGCAAGACATTAGAATATGTAGAAAGAGAAAGAGAGGGAAAGCCCAAGTGTTGTGTGTCTTCTTGATGCTTTTACATAGGGCATGGAATTCATAGGCTTGGGCAATCTAAAAGCCATATAACCACTAATTTAACAGGCAGGCTTAAATTCATTTAACATCAGCAGGAAATCGATTCACAATATTGGTACTGAATATATGGAAAAGAAAGCTCGTTAGAAAGCGTACATGAATTATTTCAGATGTTTTATTTTATGACATTTAAATAGTGGACAATCCGTTCAATACTTCCAATAATCATATTAAAAAAACATTTTCTTCTCAGCATTGCTTTCAACGTACATGTCAATGCATTTAGCACCTATTATGGTGTATTCATGGCAATAAATATATATCCAAAAAATCAGCTTATGGAAACAATCCTTTCAACTTTTGAATTCCACAATTAGTGGTTAGTAAACTGATATTTTCTTCATTCAAAATAATATTTATATTTCAATAAAATTTTTTAATAAAAAAAAGTGTCCAATACACATTTAACTTTTACATAGAGGGTTAAAAAAAATTGACGGATTTATCTCTAGTAACCTTTATCATGTGTGAACCCTTTTTTCCTTTTGTATTATTTATTAGTTCAAGATAACATTTTATTAGATATTCAATGGGACCCTCATAATCCCACGTAATGTGAAATTCTTCCTTTGACACACCCATATACACTATTTACAACATTAATCACTCAAATCGTAGACTTCTCGAAAGGGTTTTAGTGTTGGCCATAACATCCTCTCCATATACACCGCTTTTGGGTGTCTTGGTTTACATAATAATGCTTTTTTTAGTTGATTCTGAATGTTTGATAAACACCCTAATGCCAATTATGCTATACCTCATGATTATAACGGTTTGGATTTTTTGTTATGTTATAGAAATCAATATTTTAAATGAAATAAAATTTGAAGGATCAAACTTATGGTTTAAAACTTGAGAAATCAAAATTAAAATAAAGACAAATTTTAGGAATGGAAAAGATAGTCTTTATAATTAGCTATTACTCCTATTGTCTTAATGTAAAATTCGTCTTAATCCCCGATAATATGAGCGAGTGCAACCATTAAAGATAAGATGAGACAAAAATTATAGATTTAGGATAAAATTTGGACTGATTCGTTAACTATATAACCAAAATAACCTCATTATGTAGCTTTTATAGTGGAGAGAGTGAGTGGTTTGTTTAGCATATGGTGGCCGTTTGTCCACATGCATGCATCTCCTGCTCCCCAATCCCCATGAATTGAAGCCATAATAGTATTTGAAGATGTGGAGAAACAAATCTACTTGCCTGTTCCCACATGTATATCCTAACCCTTTAGCAACCAACAAAGACAAAACCCAGTCATCATAGAATGGGAACAAAACTTGCACGCAACAAGCTAGCTCCTTCCTTCCACACAAGTAGTAGAAATTAAATGAATGGCTGGAGGTGGAGGCCAGCAGTGCCCTTTTGGGTTTGAGTCTTGGAAGGCTGGATCAAGGAAAAGGTCAAAATTGGAAAATCAATTTCCAGGTTGGGGCATTCCGAGAATTGAACTCGGGACCTCTCGCACCCTAAGCGAGAATCATACCACTAGACCAAATGCCCTCTTTGATGCTTTTGTGAAAAAGCATTATACATGTAGAATACATACAATTAAATCCCTCTCCCCCATGAAATGCCCATTTCTTTCTGCGACGAGGTTTCATTCGGCAGCGGCTGTGTAGAGCCATGGCAAGAGCGGCTCTCCTCCAGTTGTTGCGATCGCAGGCAACTGGCTCCACTTCCAGATTCATCCCTTCAGGTTTTCTCTCTTACCGCTTCTTTTGTGCTTCTTGTGAATGACCTAAAAAATAACGTGAATTTGCACCCCCATTTCCATCAGTGCTGTGGGGAGTGGGAATAGTCTTAAACATCCCAAATCCCTTGTTTGCTACCTGGAAAAGATTTGGACATTGCTCTGTATCCCCCGTCTTGGAGTTCTCTTTATGGACTCTTCGTTTCTAAGACAGACAAGGGCGGGTAACTGTTATTGACTAACGTACGGCGTCTTATGCTCAGTCCTTCTGGTTAAATATGGGGGCAATCAGCTTTCACAAGTGAAGTGCAGTGAATACCCGCCACTATTGTTTTCCTTGTTAGTCTAGATAAGCATTATAATTTAGCTTCCATAACATGCCACTTGAATTTGTGATGGAAGAACCTATATGGCTGGGTACTATGATGGTAGCGACAAGTAGCATTACTTTGATAGTTCCAACCACTGGTAACACCTTATCATGAAAATTGTAATACGAGAGTTTTATATTAACAGCTTCTGTTACCCTGGTTCTGATAGAGCTCAATGTGCAAAACATCATGTTCCTCCACTGGGAAGTAGAATTTATAATCACCCAGGTAATTGACGAGAAGAAAGAATTCTTCCAAGGACTGCTGGTTTTAGTTATGGATTCCACGGCACAAAAAGAGGAAAAAAATTGCCAGATTGTATCTGGCAACTACTTTTGGAAAATATAGGGTTGAAACACATGATTATGTTTTTGGTCACCAAATAATATTGCTACGTTTCTCCTTTTCTGCTGAATTTGTTCTGTGAGGTGTGGCATGTGTGTGATATGCCACAGATTTACATCTCAAGTTTATTATTCCCAGTTATTCGAAGGTCTCTACTCCATCTAAGAAAAATAAAATGATAAAGGTTCTGTCAACTCTTGCCTATTTGAATCTTTTTAGGTTGCATTGCGCATCTGGATTTAATAGTTCCCTGCATGTGATAGGCGACATTCTATGCCTCTTGTAGATGTATGCGTTCTAAAAAGTTTTTGCGCGTACTCTAGTCTGTTCTTGCTTGTCTTGAATTTCGGTTCCTTTTCATCAGGTAGCTTGAGTTGCATCTAATTTAGTGTAGTCAAATTAGTCATTGATATTGAATTTATGTATGTACAAGTCTTTCTGACTCTAATGTTTACATTCTATGTATAATTATTGTAAATGAATTATATAACTTTCTATTGTATGTTTTGTTTGCCTCCATGCTTCAGCCTATCATTGTTCTACCTCCTGGACGTGCAGACGTGTTATCAGTGGCAATCCTGCATCCGAGTTTTCCACACCGCTTACTGCTGTTCAGAAGAGATGGGCATCCAAATCTGTGACAAGAGAGGAAGATGACAAGATTAGCATTGGACCTCGTGGTACTGGACAATCTGGTGAACATGACAAGGAAAATGGAGTTGTTTATTATGGTCCTATCTCATCCACCATTAAAAAAGTTAAACTTTTGTCTCTCTCAACTTGCTGCCTCTCAGTATCTCTGGGCCCTGTCATAACCTTCATGACATCCCCTGATATGAATGTCATCTTGAAGGGTGCAGTAGCATCATCTGTGATATTCCTAAGTGCTTCTACAACAGCTGCGCTTCACTGGTTTGTTAGCCCTTACATTCACAAACTCAGGTGGCAGCCTGGTTCAGATAGCTTTGAGGTGGAGATGATGTCGTGGCTGGCAACTTATACACCCAAGACGATTAAGTTTGCTGATATTCGCCCACCCGACACCAAGAGGCCTTTTGTGACCTTCAAGGCTAATGGGAACTATTACTTTGTTGACACAGAGCATTGCCATAATAAGGCGCTTTTGGCAAGATTGACACCGCAAAAAGTACCTCAGGAGTCTGCTTTCAAAAACTTGTGATTTGAAACACACTGATATAAACTCTCAGATAGTTTGTTGTTAAGGACGGTAGTGATATCCCTGGGTCAAATTCCATCTGCGGATTAAAATTTTCTGTCCCAGTATTTTTGTTTTGATAAAATAAGATGTTTGAGATTTGATTTATAAAGAACTCACTCAGGGTGGCATTTTGCAACATCATATGCTCTAGTATTCTGATGCACTTGTAGCATTACTTTTATATTACAGTTATTTTCTGTTGCTCAAATTAGTGCTTGTTCTTTGGGCGATTCTACACGTTATAATTAGAATCTGGAGGCGCATGATGCCTTAATGTTGCTGTGCTACTGCCATAGTGCTGTGACCATGACTATTGTTGGCGGCTGAGGAGACCCAGAAGATCTGATTGATTTGTTTTGGACTACATGACATTTGCGGCCACGAGTCATTTGGGGTGCATAGTTTTAATTGTACTTCTGTTTGTTGCCTCGTAATTTTTTCTTTAAGACCTTGTCCCATGGCTTGTAATGACCATATATGGTAAGCTAATAAATGAACCGTATAATAAATGGAAGTGGTGATTATTACTTATTTGTAAACTTATCTTTTGATTGTTACCTCTACCACACTTGGGGACGGAGGGAGTGTTGTTGAATATTGTGAGGGATTGGTATGGTCATATATATTGAATCTCTAAACTGTGACAATGAAAAAGAGAGTATAACTGCAGCATTTAGTAAGAAATATTAACCTTTCAAGTAAATCGGATTACTCAAGATACAAGCGACTTCAAACGCAAATCTCAAGACTAGGGTAAATCCAAAAAATACAAATCAAATTCAGTTTTAAACCCACCACCAGCGACCAAAGACAGGAGAACGGAAGCAAGCCTTTACACTAAAAAACATGAATTAGGACAGAGAAATATAATGCTAAAACTTCAATAGACAAGTCAGTGGCGTCCATACAAAAATGACTGTTCAATCAAAGACACTTCACTTCACATTGCGCAGCTTGAAAGTAAACGCCAAAACAAAACCAAGAAAACAGAGAAGACCTCGCCACCGTCGATCAAGAACCCAGTTCTGGGAACAAAGGTTGCAAGATGAGGGTGGAAACTTCAAACTGCCAACAATACACCATAAACTTTGACTCTGGAATGAGGTATTACCTAAAAGGAACCAACGATCACTGTAACCATAATCAGATACTTCCTTCGGTAAAGAAACCCGCACGATTCATTTGCCCTTCTTCTGTGCAGCCTTGGTGATCTTGGCTGATGTAGCGTCTTTCTTCTCCACGCTCTTGATGACCCCCACAGCCACAGTTTGTCGCATGTCCCTCACAGCAAAACGACCAAGGGGAGGATACTCAGAAAAAGTTTCCACGACCATAGGCTTGGTGGGAAGCATCTTCACAAAACCAGCATCACCATTCTTCAAAAATTTAGGCTCCTTCTCAAGCTCCTTACCAGATCGCCTATCAATCTTGGTCAAAATTTCAGCAAACTTGACAGCAATGTGGGAAGTATGGCAATCAAGCACTGGGGCATAACCGTTTCCAATCTGACCAGGGTGGTTCATAATGATAACTTGAGATGTGAAGCTGGCGGCCTCCTTGGCAGGGTCATCCTTAGAATTTGAGGCAACATATCCACGCTTGAGATCCTTAACTGCAACATTCTTAACATTGAATCCCACATTGTCACCAGGAAGGGCCTCCTGGAGAGCCTCATGGTGCATCTCCACAGACTTAACTTCAGTTGTGAGTCCACTAGGACCAAAAGTCACAACCATACCAGGCTTCAGGATCCCAGTCTCAACACGTCCCACTGGGACAGTGCCTATTCCTCCAATCTTGTAGACATCCTGAAGGGGCAATCGAAGAGGCTTGTCTGATGGTCTCTTTGGCTCCAGGATCTGATCAAGAGCCTCAAGTAGGGTTGGACCCTTGTACCAATCAAGGTTGGTCGACCTCTCAATCATATTGTCCCCCTCAAAACCAGATATAGGAACAAATGGAATTTTATCTGGGTTGTAACCAACCTTCTTCAAGTATGAAGACACTTCCTTGACAATTTCATCATACCTGGCCTTGGAGTACTTGGGAGTAGTAGCATCCATCTGTCATGGAGATTAAAAGGCAACAGAGCAATTATTAGTTAATTCAAGACTTAAGAACTTGACTATACTAAACCAAAATGAGAGTGAGTGGATCAATGAGGTTTAAACACAAACCTTGTTGCAGCAACAGATCATCTGCTTGACACCAAGAGTGAAAGCAAGGAGAGCATGCTCACGGGTCTGTCCGTCCTTGGAAATACCAGCTTCAAAACCACCAGTGGTAGAATCAATGATAAGAACAGCACAATCAGCTTGGGATGTCCCAGTAATCATGTTTTTGATGAAATCTCTGTGTCCTGGAGCATCAATGACCGTGCAGTAGTACTTGGTAGTCTCAAATTTCCACAAAGCAATATCAATTGTAATTCCTCGTTCCCTCTCAGCCTTAAGCTTATCAAGAACCCAGGCATACTTGAATGATCTCTTGTTCATCTCAGCAGCTTCTTTCTCAAATCTCTCAATAACACGCTTGTCAATACCACCAAGCTTGTAGATTAGGTGGCCAGTGGTTGTTGATTTCCCAGAGTCCACATGGCCAATGACCACAATGTTGATGTGAGTCTTTTCCTTACCCATTGCAGCTCAGGTTAGAATCAACTGTCGAAAGCAATATATTTCAAATGGACGGAACAAATCTAAAATACTAATCCATATTCAGCTTCCATTATCAACCACGTATGATTAACGCAAGACGCACATGAAAGCAATATTGCATTATATTACATAATCCAAGCAAACGGCATATCAAAAGGGTCACACATTGTAGCAGAGGGAAGAAAATTCCTTTGGCCCAATGGATATTCTAAGCGCAGTCAGTCGAACGATTGATTCAATATGACATCCAAGCATGCACTGATCCTCCTCGATAAGGAGATTGATTTATTGGCAGAAGCAATAATTCAGAAAGACGCAAAACATCATAACAGGACAATTTTAAGACGTGGGCTCAACAGTTGAATCAATAAGCGATAAACATTGCCAACGGAGTTGAAACTACGAAAGAAAAGCATCGATGAAAACAATAATCGTACACGAATATGAACATAGAATTAAAATGTTCACGAATATGAACACGGAATTAAAATGAACAGAAAGTAATGCAAAATGATATTCATTGAATGAAAATAATGTAGAACTAGATTCCTCAAAATCCATCGAAGGTTATAAAATTCTAGCAGAAGCGGAAGGCAAAGAAAATGAACCTATGAAGAAAAACTGACTGCAGCTTAAACCCTAGCCGCTGTGGATACTGATGACTTGTGAGAGCTGAGGGCAGTGAAGCGAAGGAGGGTGGGGCATGAGGATGATCTTTTATAGTATGCTTTAAATTGTTACGAAAATGGCCTCTGCTTTACTTTTATCTTGACAGCGATATCGAAACACTTTTTCTTTTTTAAAAAGGATTAAGGTGCGAATTTATTTGGAAGGTTTTGATTTAAGAATTGCCATGAAAATTTTCACATTGGAGTAAATTTGCACTGAGCCAATCTTGACTGTTAAACCGTCAATTTTGGCTATTACTAGTTTGTTTGTTAACCAATTCTCAAAATTAATTTCATGTAAGTTAAGATAAAGCTTTCTCACATATTTACCTCGGATTCTGTGAAATCACTTTCAAAATTAAAGTTTTCCTTCTTTCCAAACATGCTCGTAATCATGAACTGATCTATCACATCCAAATCATCTTCTAACCATCTCATCATCAATATCACTTCCCCCTCTGTTAGGACTGTTCCTCATAAACGAGTGACTTTGGGCACTTCCAACACCATCCTCCTCACCTCTAGAATTTTACACACATACTGTAAAGTAACAAAAATTATCCTAATACTACACTTCAAAAATTATTTTTCAATATACTACATTTTATCAGTAAATCATATCGAACTAATTCATAGCATTTGAATTTATTCATGCTATGAAGGAGTTTATGCCAATATTATTTTTTTAAAAGGAATTGATTTGAAACTCGTTCAAGGTGTGATCGAGTTCTAAATCCTTGTTGCTAAAGTTACACAATGTATGCCCTAGTTGTAAAATTTAACAAACGACTCCATTTTTTTATTTTCCTTCCCTTTTCCCTATTTTTTCCTTTTTATTTATCTTATTATTATTAAATAATATACTATAATTCATTTTATTATAACAAAAATATTTGAGTGAAACCATAATACTTAAATAACTATAAGATAATTTTTTAATTATCATAAAATAATTATTTTCTAATTTGAATCAAATAAAATATTTGAATCAAAAATATTTTGAATTACATCCTACTACTCCGAGTGCTTAATAGTTAATATATGGTTAGTTAATTTTCTCAGGAGATTAAAAAGATGAATGAATTTTTTTTATCAACAAAAGATGAATGAATTACTTACTTATAATATGTATTTTCAAATATTTTCGTGTATTATTATATTAGATATAATTTATAAGTCAGACAAATTAGTTTGAAGAAAAATAATAAATATATCAATTAATTTGTTTTATTAATTATTCCACGAAAAATATCAAAGAAAGATACACTTTGATATAAAATTAAGGGTTTTCCCTCAATTTATCCCTCTCCATCATTTTCACTCATTATTCCACTAGTTTAATTAGCTAACCAGTAAAAGATTCGCAATATTTGTTACCGCGTATAATACAATCGTTCAACATTAATTTCTATTATTAAATTCTTCATATTTTAAACTATCAAATTAATACTTTTCTTGTGTAGCAACTATAATTGTTTAACTAGATCCACCTTCAAAACATTTATTTAATTCTTAAATTCATGGAAACATTTAGGGAAAGTTTCATAAAAAAATTTAGAAAATGGGAAATGACAGAAAGATGTGCTCCAAATACTGATCATGTCACAAAATTGATGTTTTTGATAACACAGTCTTCGGTGAGTTTAAGAAAAACAGAGAGGGCGGTGTTTCAAAACACACACACACACACACACACACACACAGAGGAGCCGTAGGAGAATGAGGAAAATGCATGTTTGTGAGAAGACAAGAAGCATCCGTATAAAATTAACTTCTGTGCATGGCTATGCATATATCAACACAAGAAGTATTTATACATTACATATCTTGCGGATGAATAAGAATTAAAAAAAAAAAGGAATTTTGATAGGCTGTTTATCCAATGATCAATACTAGGCATGCATGATGCCCTTGCGCGTTAAAAAATGAACTAAAATAATTGATTCGGTCCACTGCAGCAATTAATTTATTGCTAATAATGATAGTAACTATGTCTTCTAAGCCATCGAATTTTCAGTAGGAGACGATGAGGGCAGTTCATCAGGGACTTCAGCTTCCAAATTATTTGCTCTCTCCCCAAACAGGATTTCTCAATCTGCTTCAAAGAGGCATTCTTGTCCTCCTCAGATGCACACTTTCTTCCTAAACAGCAAAGCACCCCTCCACCCTAACTCATAACACCTTGTTCGTTGTCAACGGCAGAGGACTCAATCACCATCAGATTCCTTGCCTGAGATTTACATGTATTTATGTAGTTTATTCACAGAATTTGAGACTGCAATTACTTGCCTTTATTCACTGCATCTCTTAAGGCCAACTGTTAGATTCGTTCTGTAACTACATACAATAAATTCTAACTAATAGTTTCATTCATAATATTGCATAAAATCTTTTGTTCGCCAATGAAACATAGCTAACAGAACAGGCCTGTCTCAAGATTTCACAGTTTCAGCATTAACCACATCATTATGACACTCTCTTATCACAATCCACTTGGTGTTGGAGGTTTGCATTGCTGTATCACCATCAACTTTCAATCTAAAAAGTCTCTCATTGTAAATTTTTTCCTTAAAAAAAACAAATCGAGGAATAATTCTGTTCAACTTTTTTCACGTGCACCTTGGGATAAAAAAACATTTAACATGCACCAACAGAGAGCTTTCATACCCATTATCCAATGAAGCTTTCATACACAACGAATAATATATATTATAATGGCCCCATTGTTAGAAGCCCAAGTTGTAAAAAACCCTACATCATTCTTCCTTTCAATTTCTCTTCTGCATTGCTGCACACACTCCTCACACTTGCTGCCGCCACAGAGCCTCCACCCTCAGGTGCCTCTTTTTCTTCTTTCGAT
>QFDD01010556.1:0-11444 GCA_006871305.1 Vachellia collinsii
ATCTATACTTTTTCGGTTTTATTTGCAAGTTCTTGTAATTTCTTCTGATTTTTAGTCACCTAGTTTTCAACTTGGTCCCTATGGTTTTCCCCCTTTTGAGGTTCTTATATTTTCACTTTATTTTTTCATCAAATTCTCGTAGTTTCTTGCGACAGATAAATATTTTAGGAACTTAATTAAAAATAAGATAAAACTACCTGGACTTACAAATTCATTCCTATGCCCATGTGCATTATCTTCGTGAGAAACTTTGGAATGCTATCTGTTCTTTTTTTCTTTTAAATAAAAGAATGCTGTTTGACATTGAAGAAAGAAGTCACTACTTGTACAATTATATTTCTTACCCTAAATTATATTTGAATATTTAATGATGGCAGTTAAATGTATTGTGGTTTATTTGAATGCATGCATAAAAAAGAACGGAGAGAAGACTCTTTGTAAAAGGAAGTGAGGGGAAACTGCCAAAGCAATGTGCAAAGCTGCAATTGACCTATGTAGACGAATTAGTATGATAACAATCAGATTAAACCGACGTCGTTTCGGGTTCCTAGGGTAGTTATGAAGGGTGGTTAACGTATGACTAATGATAGATCATGGTGCTTACTTAAGTCATGATGCCTTAATTAAGAAGTTAATATGTTACTAATGACAAGTTAGGATTCATATGCAACTTAAACTTGAGGTGTTTCAATTGATGAGTTAATATGCTATTAATTATTCCAGTTACAATAAATCTTCCATGGGTTCAAATGGACTTCATATGGATTTAATGATTTTTTGGGACCTAATGGTAGTTAACTCTAATTTTTCTTTGAACTATATTAATATGTTTTTAATTAAAATTTATATTATAATATAATTTATTTAATTACACAAGCCGAAAACGTATGCTTAAATCCAAATCATTAACTCCCTTGCGAATATTCTAAAAAGATGTTTTTATTTAAAATTTTCATCAAAATATAATTTATTTATAATTTGCCCTTTAATATGCTAAATCCCAGATTTTGACCAAAATAATATGAAGAATTTAATTGTTATCTTTATGCTTTCTTTAATTTTATTTGTCTAAATAGATATTTGTTTATAATTAATATTAAAAATGGAAAGTCTTGATGAAATCTAGTTGAAATATCAAAATGTAGATTAAGATATGTGTTTGTGCAGATTTTAGGTAGAATAGAGGTTAAAAGGGGATTCGGATAACCAACAGTGTGTAGCAGGGAAGTGCGGCACTGATCCAAACTCAGGAATGAAAACAGAGTAAAAAGAGGGTTTTAACGGCTTAGCCTGTAGTCGTGTATTGAATCTCAGAGTGAATTACAGTGATTTGAATTCAGAGAGAAGAAGGAGGTTTCAGAGCCAGAGAGAAGTCCCCTTGGCGTTACAGACTAATTAGAATAAATAATAGGTTTCGTAGTCGTCTAGCCGTTGGGTAGTTACAACGTGGCTCTGGGAGTATAGGCAGCGAGGGTGCTAAATCCGCACCGCGGACGAACGTTGGCGTCGCTGGGTAAGCGGTCGCTGACGCTGGTCGCAGGCGTAGGGCTCCTGGTAAGTCTTGGTCGTGGGGACAGTTGCTGGGCCTTATCCTGGATCAGTGCAGCCAACTGGGCCGTCTGGCGCTGATTGGGCCGGTCGGGCTCAATGCCATTTTTTGGCATACAATAATCCCCCACTCTTCTCGTCTTTGGCATGTGGACGGGAAGAGTATGAAATGGAATGTCGTTCGTCCTTGGGCGAGTGCTGGCGTCGATGTGGCGTAATCTGGGCCATTCGTGGTATTGGGCATCTAACGGCTGGGTTTGAATTGGTACGACTTCCTAGGGCATAATGATGGGGCGCGGCTTTCCCAGACGATAGGACGTTTCCCGCGATACCCATCCTTTCGTCTTCCATAAGTTGCCTTTTGATCTCTGGCATTCTTCCTTCTTGCCTCAATCTTGTTCCTTACTCTTGCTTTTCTTGCCGTCACCGTCTTCTTCCTTCAACTCCCCATCATGTCTGGAACACCTGTGGACTCCGACGCTTCCATCGGCTCTGTTTCCCTCCAAGCAAGCTTTGCGGAGGATAGCTCTTCGATGCCGTCACTCGACCGAGAGTCGGAGGGAGAGGAGGAGTTTCAAACTTTGGCTCGTCGCACGCGAGCGAGCGGTGTTGCCGTCCGTCCGGCCCCCTCTCAATCTTGCCTCTCGGAGGCTGAGTTCCAATGCCTTCGCAGCAACTACCCCTCCCTCTGCTCAATCGAGGCGAGGGTCCCCTGTGCAGAGGAGTCGGCGAGCACGCCCGTCCAAGGGTGGACGAGCCTGTTTGTGGAAGTTTTCCGGTACGGGGTGTGTGTGCCCCTGCTTTCTCTCATCGCCGATCTGTGCAGATTCGCTGACATTGCCCCCGCCCAACTCATGCCCAACGTCTGGCGCATTGCGATGTCTTTGGAGGTGTTTGCCGGCCCGAGGGGTGGCCGACCTCCTCTCTGTTTATTAACTGGCGCGGAAGAAGGATGGCTTCTTCACGTTGACCCCTCGTTCCGGTACATCCCCTTTGATCCTGGGCGAACAGATCAACGACAGAGGTTGGTCAGAGCGATGGGTCTTCGTAGAGTCTCGCTAAATGGTCGCTGCTGGTGCCCCCGTACGGTCCTCATGGAACCTCGAGGGTAAGTCTGGGTGTTTGCACTTCTAGATTTTCTCCTGTGAACTCTGCTGACAAAAATACTTTGTTGTTGTTGCAGCCTCCCCTAGTAAGGACAGACTCGAGGGGGCCAACGAGGCGAGCATCCGTGCTGTCCTGGGGGCCGCCAAAGGAAACAAGGACTTCCGCTTTCTCCTAAAGCTTGCCGACTCTCCTCACGGTAAGCTTTCACTGCACGTGACCACCGTCTTTGTGAATGATTGGTATTGTCGTTCAATAACCATGTGAGGTTTTTATTTGACAGTGGGTGTGGCCATGAAGACCAAGGTCACGCCTTTGAAAGGGAGGCTGACGTCGGCCCTGAGCTCGAGGGAAATTAAGGCCCGTCTTCGCTTCGCGGAGACGACATCCAAAGCTACCGCCTCTCCTTCGCTTGCCGCCGTCCCCTCCTCCGTAGGTGTCATAGACCTGTCAACTTCTACCCCTGTGTCGCCGGTCCGCATCTCTCCTCCCCGTACTTCCCCTGCTAGGATGGTCGCTCACGAGGGCAAGGCCGTCAATGACTCCCGAAGGGAGGAGGCAGCTGGGCCTCTGAGGAGGAGAAGGGTCGAAGATGAGGGTGCGATGGCGCCTTCGGATGTTGCAGGCTCTCCCAGGTTGCTGATCCTCACTGATGAGTCCGGTGCCATTCCCGTGGTACGCCTGCGGCCGTTCGAGGCTGACCGGCAGACAATGCTGGCTGGGCGTCTCAAGCAGGCTCTGGAGGATACTCTCGCCAGGCTGTCGCAGGTAGTTTAAGTCTATGATGTTCTTGGTTCTTCTCCTTGCATGTTAACTTGTTGATGTGTTCTGTTTATATTCGTTGGCTCCGTACCAGGGCTTGCTAAGCGTCGCTGTCATTGGCCAAGAGTTCGTCGCGATGGGCGATCGTTTGGCCAAGGCTGAAGGTGAGAGGGACCTCCACCAGCGGAGTCTAGCCGTCAAGGAGAAGGAGCTGAGGCGTCTGAGGGACCTGATGCACGAGCAGAGGGAGGTCGTGGCCCTTGCCGATGAAAGGACCCAACGTGCCAAGGATGAGGCTGCCGAATCCCAAAGGATGCTGACAGGCGTCAAGCTTGATCGCGACATCCTGAAGATGGAGGTCGCAGCCTTGAGGGAAGACGTCTGCATCGTGGAGACGGAAGCATACATGCGTGCACGGACTCAGGCTCTTTGGGAACACACGGTGGGGATGTCGAGCCGGTGGAATCTTCAGGAGACCATCGACGCATACGAGGCCATCATTGGGCGCACTTTTGAGCCCGACCCCTTCGAAGGCACTGACGAGGCTCCCGAGGCAGCGGCCAGCGGAGGTGCAGGGGCAACAGACGCAGGTATCGGGGTGGAGTCGTCAGCTCAAGGAGTGGCGAGAGGTGGAAGAGAGCCTGGGGGCGACGCGAATGGAGCAGAGGCCGGAGGGCCCAACACTTAGGATCCCAGTTCCCCCTGCGCGGGGTATTCTCTTGGCCGAATATGGCCATTCTGAATTTTAGTGCCCGTAACGGGTGTGGATATTTTGGGGCCAGTGGTGGCCCCGTAAAATTTTTTGTCAAGGTATATGCTAGGCCATCGAGCCTGTTTCTTTCGCAAGCGTTGTGTCTCCGCTCGGTTTTGTTTTCTTCTGCAGGTCGCTGTCGCCTAGTGCGACTGTCTTAGAGATGGACTAGTCGCGTTTAGGCTTCGCGTGTCTTCCACTAGCGCAAATTTTTCTTTAGCCGAAGGTTAGCTTAGGGTGGCTGCAAAGGCCAAATAGTCACGGTTCTGTCTCCAAGGCAAGAGCTAATGAATACGTTATGATTTTTGACTTATGCGGCCGTAAAAGGCTTCAAGAGGATTTGTAAAATAACACATGATTCATTGAATGAGGTCAAGGACCCAATTGTTACAAGCGTGGCATCATAGCCAATTATCGGGTAAGGGAGTGACTCTCGAGTCTGATCCCTAGGTACTTAGACGACGTGTAAGCCTTTGTTACAAGAATTAGCTAAAGAGCTCGAGCGATTTGGCCTATGTGCTTAAGGATTTGCCTTCGTTCCCGCGGGCGCGTCAAGGTCAGTGTCTAGTCTGGTCATGATGACTCGTTGCTAGCCGGTAAAGCAGGGTGTCCGAGCCGTAGATGAGCCATGTGACGTGAGCCTGGCTTTGTCGTCTGTAGGTGGAAGACAAATGTTAGTAAGCTGGCTGGGCCATTGGAGGAACTGTCAAGGGGTGAATCTTGTGGTGGCAGGGGTTGTGTTTAGCCCTGACTGGGCCTGAGCAGATGCTTTGAACCGGGAGGCTGTCGTCGTCGGAGTGGGTCAGTGGCGAGGCTAGTGTCGACCATGCGAGGTGCTCAATGTTCTTGCCCTGCAGGGTTAGCTCGAAAGGACAAGCAAAGTATAGTGGAAACAGAACGGTCAGACTGGTCCGTGGCGGCCCCGACATTATAGCACAGGGCGTCAGTCGTTTATGGGCCGCGTCATTGGACGTATGTCATCACTCCAAGGTAGCTTAATAAAACGGTTAGACGCATGTGTTCGAAAAGTCATAATCAACTATGAAGCGTGCGTCAGAAGAAATACCTTTTCAAGTGGATAGCGTTCCAGCTTCTAGGGACTGGCTGCCCCTGTCTGTCGCGCAACTGGTAAGCCCCTTGGCCAACGACCCCGGTTATTTGGTACGGACCTTCGTACGTTGGACCTAGCTTGCCGTCGCGCGGGTTTTGAGTGTTCTGGAAAATTTTCCTAAGTACCCAATCGCCCACCTTAAACTGTCTAGCACGTACATTCTTGTTGTAGTAACGTGCAACTTTCTGTTGGTGGTGAGCCATAGTAATATTTCTGTTGGTCTATCCCTGTCATATCTGCATAGGACCATGCGAAACAGTCAGAATTCCTAGAAAGGAAAGTTAAGAGTTTACCTCGTAGGGCTGCGGATAGGCCCGAACCCAGCCGAACGGCAAGTTCAGGACACTCGTTGTCCAGGGCGACGATCTCTAGCTCCTCCTCTGTCGGCGAGTCTTTTTCATCCATGACCAAGGGTTGCTGTGGTTGCTATGCGGCGGGACTCTTAGAAGTTTTTAGGGAGGCCTGATAGCATTCTCTTGAAGTCTTCTGATCACCTTCAATGTGCCCCACGGCGTGTGAAATTTTACTACTTGGTGAAGCGTCGATGGGACCGCCCTTATTTGATGTATCCACGGTCACCCCAAGAGGGAGTTGTACGCTGAAGGACAGTCCATAACCTGGTACTTGACCGGGAGGTTCAAGCCGGCTGCGAAAGTGAGCAAGGTGACTTCCCCTGTTGTCCTGTCGGGGACTCCGTTGCCAAAGACCAAGACAGAAGGGGCTTTGATGATCTGTGATTCCACTCCCAACTCTTTGACTGCGTGCATATATATGATATTAACAGAGCTCCCTGGGTCTATCAGCACGCGCTTGATGTCGAAGTTTCCCAGGTACAGCGAGATAACCAAGGCGTCATCGTGAGGGTGTGCTACTCGTGAAATCTCTTTCCTCATGAAAGTGATGCTTTCCTCGTCGGCAGGAGAGTTCATCGGGCCAATCGTCTGGGCGTTAACTAAAGCTCGCGCGTGACGTTTGGCTGCGGAGTAGGTGTATCTGCTTATTTCGGAGCCTCCAGTAATAGTGTTAACCGTTCGAGCATTTCGTGGAGGCTCCTCGGGAACTGGCTGGGCGGCGACGGGATCCTTCTTATCGCGTCCATCCTTTCGCAGGAGGTGGGTGAGGCGACCCCTCTTAAGCTGTTCTGCCACTTCGAATCGCAAGGCTATGCAGTTAGCGGTCCTGTGTCCGTGGTCGCCGTGAAAGTCACACCACTTAGTCGTGTCGCGCTGATCAGCCGGCTTTTTGATCTTGGGGGGCCATTTGACTTTATCCCCCATGCCCGAAAGGGCTTGCACGAGCTCTGCAAGGGTCACCGCGAAGTTGTGCTCTTCAAGTTTGGGAGGACGTGCTTTGTCGCTGGACGCTGCCTGCTTGTCTGAGCCCTGTCTTTCAGAGGTGTAACTAGGGTACGGCTCGGCCCTCCACCCCTTACTTGATCGTCGCAGGTTTCGGCTACGTCTGTCGCTTGGCTCCTCATGCCTATCATGGTGGCGTCGGTCATTAACATCGTCCTCCTCCCATTTGATCTGAGCCCAAGCCCGAGCTAGGACATCTTCCATCGTGTTGCAGGTGTACTTAGTGAGCTCCTTGTACAGGTCAAAATCCGAAAGCAGACCCTTCCTGAAAGCCGAGATTGCCGTCGTCGTGTCACAATGGGTGATGTGGACCTTCTCTCGGTTGAAGCGTCCTAAGTAGTCTCGGAGTGTTTCACCCCGACGTTGAATGACCTTGTACAGATCATTGGGTTGCTTCCGCAGCTTGCGACTGCTGGAGAACTGTTGGCAAACGAATCATTTAGGTCGGCGAAAGAAGCGATGGATTGGGAAGGCAGTGAGGTGAACCATTCCATCGCGGGCCCAGTAAGGCTCGACCCGAAGCCTTTACACATGCATGCTTCCCTTAACTCTTTTGGAATGGCGACGGTGTGCATACGCTGTCTATAGTGAGCCATGTGCTCATCCGGGTTCGTCGTCCCATTGTAGAGTCGGATGTGAGGGAGCGTAAACTTCTTGGGCATGTCGACCAGGGCAATCTCATCCGCGAAAGGAGAGTCAGCGAAGCTCCCAGGGTGGCTTTTTCTTATCGGTGTTGGGACCCCGGGAATTCGTTCCACGAGAGCTTCCAGCTCCTGCAGCTTCTTCAGCCATGCCGAGGGTGCCGTCACAGGGTCACTGTCACCAGCGACCGGCGGGCCGTCGAGCCCATCTTTAGTGCCCTCTACTGGCTGCATAGTTGCGTCGAACAGACTCTATAAGTTCCGTCCCCCAGTCGTGCTGTCACGCCTCGGTCCCGCGGAGGGGTCTTCGTGTCCTGCATGAGAACCCAGGCCAAAAGGTGAGTTAGACATTCGCATCATCGAGATACCGTTACCCGTATTAAGAGAGTTGGTCGAGGTTGAGCCGAGGGGAGCTCCACGGCGTCTGTCATCGTTAGTGGTTTGCGTGCTATGCTGCTGAGGGTGGCCTGCAGTGAGGGTAACAATTTGCTCCCTCAAAGCAGTGTTCTCGCCCTCCAGACGCTGCAGAAGCTCCTGTTGCTTTGCGTGGCTCTCTTCCTGCTCCATGGCCTTCCTCGCTTGGTCCTCAATTTGGGCTGTCTGTTTTTTCACCATCTCAGCCAGCTCTGCTAGGGTTGGACCAGCGGGTTGCGCGGGTTGATTCACGGGGGTAGGCGTCTTTCCTGTCATGGTTAGGAACGGCAGTGAAAAAATACAGGAAAGATAAAGGGTTAGCGATCCCTGGTATCGGATACCACACTACGGACGGTAGCAGTACTGTTGGGTCCCCACAGACGGCGCCAAATTGTTTGTGCAGATTTTAGGTAGAATAGAGGTTAAAAGGGGATTCGGATAACCAACAGTGTGTAGCAGGGAAGTGCGGCGCTGATCCAAACTCAGGGATGAAAACAGAGTAAAAAGAGGGTTTTAACGGCTTAGCCTGTAGTCGTGTATTGAATCTCAAAGTGAATTACAGTAATTTGAATTCAGAGAGAAGAAGGAGGTTTCAGAGCCAGAGAGAAGTCCCCTTGGCGTTACAGACTAATTAGAATAAATAATAGGTTTCGTAGTCGTCTAGCCATTGGGTAGTTACAACGTGGCTCCGGGAGTATAGGCAGCGAGGGTGCTAAATCCGCGGACCACAACGGTCCGATCCTACATCCATGGGGGCATGGACCTCTGGCAAACGTTGGCGTCGCTGGGTAAGCGGTCGCTGAAGTTGGTCGCAGGCACAGGGCTCCTGGCAAGTCTTGGTCGTGGGACAGTTGCTGGGCCTTATCCTGGATCAGTGCAGCCAACTGGGCCGTCTGGCTCTGATTGGGCTGGTCGGGCCCAATGCCATTTTTTGGGCATACAATATGTACTTTTAACAAATTTCTAATAAGACCAAGAGACATCGTTAAGGATTTCTGAATACTGTTAATAGTTCAGAATGCCTCTTGCAATTAAAAAGGAGAAAGGTAACTGCATGTTTGATTTCGGTTTTAATTATTTTATCTAGATTTAATTGATAAAAGTAGCAATAACAATTGCATCTCATATGAGATTGGTTATTTGAATCATCATTAAACTCTATAAAAAACCAATTTTTATAATAAACCATCAACTAGAAGATTTTGATTGATGACCTTTTGAGTGCTTTTCTTGTTTCATTTCAACTCTCTTTACAAGGTTAAAGATTATCCTCTTGTTTCTCATTCTTGTTAAGGAAAAAAACATGGTATGTATTATTAACTAACAAAATTTTCACATTAATAAAATATAAACTCATGGCTTTATGAAATATGATTTGCATCCCTATCTATGAGAAATTCTTGGGTGTATCACATCATTTATGCAGTTTCTAATTAAAAAAAAAACTATTTGCCTTTCTGTAAGCTCATAACTCTCTCACTCTCTCTCTCTCTCTCATGATTTCTAGAGCAAAGTAGGACCCAAAGAAAATAGCTAGAGTTTTTTGATTGGGGGAGTGCACAAATAACATGGTGCATCCAGTACATAAAAAAATTTCTTCCTAGCCTATTTGGTCCATTCAAAAAGGAAGGAAATTTGAATACTAAATTGGTATAATACAATTAAAACTTTTAGATAAATTAGATCCCGACAAGCTTATAATAGGTCACAAATTAAACTCAAAGAACGCTTAAATGATATTCCTAATAAGACTGGATTTGAACCTCACAAAAGTTGGATCTGGGGAAGAAAGACTTATAAATATTTCAACCAATAATAATTCGGACCTTAAATAATTGAACCTATAGCCAAAATCGTATTGCTTGTGATTAAGAAGACTAATCAATTAGCTAATAATATGCATGAAATAATTACTTATAATTGTAAATAATGCATATGAACAAGAGATGATCATCAGAAGAAGAACTTACGACTTTGGAGAATTAATCTTCTGGCACAACAAAGAACAAAGAGCTTGTGTTCAATGATATGAAACGCAATGTTAGGTCAAATGCCAGAGAATTTATAGAAGCTTGAATGGATATATTAGATTAAATTTTAATTATATATAATCAAGTTAGTCACAATATTATAAAAGTATATATGAGATTCATGATCTTGGGATGAATATATTAACAAAAATAATAATAGAATAAAGGATAAATGAGATTCTAAATCTAAAGTTTTAGATTCCATATTTTATTAGATTGTCCGAGTAATTATTTAAATATTTATATATAGGATTAAATATTATTAACGGTTGTTCCTTCTTAGTTGCATGTTGCCACTTTAAGGAATTAATCACTAGGAACATTTAATTAAAGAAGAGAAATACTTGCATATTTTTTAAGTACCATGTCATTCATATTCGTTGGATTAAAAAGTTCTATCGGTTCATGGAGAGGAAAAAAATAATCAAGAAAAATTAGCGGATGTGGAATCAGTATGTAAGAACAATTAGAACATTTTTATTAGAAATAATATGCATAACGTGACACTTTTAGAGTATATAAGTATTTTTCCATAAGAAAAAACACTTGGAGCATATTTCATGGAGAGAGTATAAGTGACATAATACTTCAGGAATATGAAAATATTTTTTTTAACAAAAATCATATGTGTAACTACTTTAATTTGAAATTTTAATAAATATTTTCTAAAACAAAAGAGCACATCTTTAATCATCCGCAGAGGCACAACACAAAGGCAGCAACAAAGGGCCAAATAGTCAGTCGGCTATCATTCTGATGGTACATGGTTGATAATACCTGTCAGATCACTCTTTTAGATCCTCGTAATCATCGACGGCAAACCTGCACTTGCTCCTCTTAGAAATAGGCCCAGCCATAGAGGGCTCCTACGATGGTTTTTAAATCATGTTTGGGAATAACTTTTAAAAGTGATTTTACGCAATCCGAGATAAGTATGTTAGAGAAATTTTATCTCCACTTACGTGAAAGTGCTTTTAGAAGCACTTTCTAAGGGTTGCCAAACATACCCGACGGGCATGTCTCGATGAACGAGCACAAGGAACTTATATAATTTGTCTTCTGTATCTGTAATCAACAATGCCTTGTAATGAAGGAATTTCTATGTCAATAAACATATGCTCTATAGATAATGAGCTTGATGCAATAACTCCAATATTTATCATTGTGATGTTGTAAGGGATTAACTTTTAAATTTTAACCCTCTTATAATTAGACCAACTTTGTTAGGTACAATTGATGGAGAAATACTTACTTACTCATAGATTATCACGTTATCTATAATCTGCATAATGAAAATATTTCAAGTGTCTTCTATTGTGGATATTATATCTCATAAATTTATCCTAATTATTTCTCTTTTTCCATAATAAATATATATTATGATAGGTTAGTGCTGGTAATATAGGCCTACTCGCAGGGTGCGGGTTGAGCCCGACGCGGGGCGGGCTCAAATACCCGCATCTATATGGGTTGGGATTTTCCCAACCCAGCCCGTCACGGTGGGTTGGCGAGCTAGCTTTTTTTTAATATTTTTTACCCATAATATTTTTTCAACTTACACTTAAAATGTATTTTTTATTTGTTTTAATACCTCAAATGAAATATTTTTTCCCCATAAATTTAATTAATAAAAATACATCACAACTTGAACATAAAATATCTAATTCAAATTTTATATAATACAACTTAAAGATATATAATACACTTTATAAGATTAAATTTAAACTA
>QFDD01010557.1:0-11410 GCA_006871305.1 Vachellia collinsii
TTGAAGCATCTGCTCAAAAACAGGGGATCGACCCAAGTTTTAGATGCTCATTACCTTCAACTTGGGTGAAATCTTGGGAAAGGTTTAATGAATTTAATTCTAGCCCTTATATTTCGCCTTACATGGATCCAAAAGGTTTGGTGGAGGGATCAAAGGAGATGGAGAAGAGGACAGTAGCTCTGCTGCATGAATTGTTGTCATTGACTCTCTGGAAAAAGGCCTCAATTGTGAAACTGAGTCACTTTAGGAGAGAGTTTGTTTTACCAGATAAGTTGAACATTCTATTGCTCAAGCATCCTGGGATTTTTTATGTTTCAAATAAGTATCAAATTTACACAGTTCTGCTTCGAGAGGGATATAATGGCTTTGAACTCGTATATAAAGATCCTCTGGTTGTTGTGAAGGATAAATTTGGGGAACTGATGCAGGAGGGACTTCATGAATATAATCAGAGGCGTCGCGTAGTGAATTTGGAGAAGAGGAGAAAGAATGGCCTTCCCTTGGCTAGCGTAAATAAAAGAAACGATAGAATAGCTGGAATTTCTGACTCAGAGGATCAGGGAGATAAATTGGGAGGTTTGCTTGACCCAGAAGAAAGAAAACGGTTCTATAAAGTTCTATTTGATGATGATGCTTCATGAATTTCACCTAGGTATACACATTATGGACCCGATCTATTAATTGTCTACTCATTTTCAATTCTGATAATATTGATATTTTTCTTCAAACAATTTATGGATGCCTATAATAGATGTTTTAAATCTTATTGTGAAGCAGTCAAATTAGTAATTTCTTTAGTAGCAATTTATTTTGATTTACTTTGTAATTCACATGTTTTCCTTGATGTAATTGAAAGACTTCTCTCTCGTCCACCAAATTCTTACTGTTATTTTTCTCAAGGGAAATGACGTGACTATTATACCACATAGATCGGGGATTGAAGAATTGTGAACTTTCATGCATGTAGAGCAGAATACTTCCTGCAAGTGATACAAGGTATCTGAATTTGGCTGTGTTATGCTCTCTAGTACCTTAAATTAGCTCTTGTCCTGTGGAGAACAGGATGCCTCCAGTTCTCAAAAATGGTACCTGCCCAAACGAGAGTTGGTTAGGAAACACTTTCTGGCCTACAGTTTTTATGTTTTCGGCCGACCTAAAGTTATCGGTTGGGTGTCATCTGTTGACCCTTTAGCTACATCTCTGTGAGACTGGAAAACAACGGTCCTGTAGGACTGTTTTTCCTCTAGTTAAAGAACGGGGAAATTAGGGAAAGTTCCTGTTGAAACTTTTATTGGTGAAAAGTATCTAAATCAGAGCAACGTCACTTTGTGTACCAAATTCACAGAGCAATTTTGCTTCAAGTATATAAAAATTTTCAGGTCTTCAACAATAAAATTTTTGAAGGTTTCAGAGCATACCTGGAGATTGCCTTGATTGCTTTCGGTACCCATACGAACTGGATCACAGTGAAGGATTCAGTTATACTACATAGCAATAACACAGAGGTAAGAGGAGATCGAAAAGGCGGGGGAATTTTTTCATCTTCCATATGTGAAAAAGACCAGCTGTTTCTACCGCTCATTCTCTATTTATAGAGAATACAAAAAGGAGCAGTTTTCTCCTGCTGAAATTCAAATACATGTTCCTTTCTGCACATTTAAATTTTAATCTTTTGGGGAATATTATCCTTATTAGCCCTAGGCATTTATTTATTGTATTTTCTCTCTAAATTAATGGATTGAACCTAATCCATTAAAGGTGAACTAGTTCATTTTCCAATAATTTCCAACGGTAGGTTTTTCCTCAATTTTCCCTAAAAGAATCTGTATTTTGTGAGAATTGCAGTGGTTGGGTTTACGGAAATGAGTTATTGTAATTTTTAAACTTGAGTTGATTTGGGATTTCCAAATTGTTTGAATTATTCGTTATAAATCGTAACAAAATTTAAATTTTTTTATCTCATTCCTTTAATTGGTTGTGCCCTGCGCATGGGACTTTCAATTTAGAGTATCTCGTGTAACTTAACCTGATATTATAGGGAGATAACTACGACTTAGCTAGTTATTTGACATTAATATCATTATCATTGTTGTATACCTTCTAGCTGAGCAGCACAGTGATGAGGCTACCAGTGATGAACTTGAGAATTTTCCGGTCAAGCAAATTTGAAGATCTCTGCTGGCGGTCTTGAACTCATTAACGTTTAATCGTGTGAACTTCCATACTGCATTGCCGATTTCCTAATTTGTTGTTCTATTTTCTTTACTGTATGATTAATATGATCTGTTTTTTTTTATTCGGTTGAGGTAATTCAATGCAGAAGATGAACTAGCTTTTGCATAAAGAAACTCAAAAACTCCCCAATCCTTTTGGATATCTAACGAGTCCCTTAAAAAGAAACCACATTGGATCACCAAATGGAAGCCATGAAAACAGTAGTTTTTTATGACCAATCTTGGGGCAATGTCGTATTCTTGAATGAAGGGCTGTTCAACATAAACCATATACATAAAATAACAGCATGCTCAGCGCATCAACCTAAAGTCTTAACTCTTGGTAATAGTTTCTGAAGAGTCTACTTTCAGAGTAGCTGTTAAATTTTATAGATCATTTCCACGAGTCAATATGATTACAGTATTCTTACTTTGATTTCCATATATTAAGTATAAACTAGAGTGAACCTTGCGTAACGCATGGAATGTGGGCAATGATAGTGTGTGATATTGCAGAATGTTCTATGAATTGTTCAAAATAAATAAGTGGAGTATTAAATATCATAATCAGAATTGTATTTTATACTCTCATTTGAGTTATTCTTTTTTTTTTAAAAAAAAAAATCCCCACTCATACTCAAAGAAAATTTATCCCAAGAAAAATAATTTTAAAATAAAACATCAAAATTTTCTTAATTTTACATTCAAACCATTTAAACCATTTGAAATTTGGGTGATTAAAATTATGGTTCCATTTAAACCCCACAATAAAACATATCTATAAAACAAAAAACAACAAATACTCTACACCTTTTTCCATGAAAATTTATCCACACCAAGAAAATTTATTTTTTATGTCTTGAATATTGAATTTTTTATCATACTTCCCTTCCCCTAGATATTCATATCTTGTTCTTAATGGCTTTTGTTTAATTTCATTATTGATTGATTTGCTATAAATAATTTAATACTTCAATAAAAATCAAATTTGAATGTAAGTACAACATTTAGAGGAGTAATAGATAAATAAAATTAACCCTGTGTGATGCATATGATGTGAAAAACAATAGTAAATGATATTGTAGTGTTAGATAAATTCTTGCATGCACACAGTGCACCAACTCATTTGTGCATTGGCTAATCAAATTTTAACATCTCAAATAATTTTAACAATAGTTTGTGTTTCATTTTAAATCTTACTATTTAAATAATATAGTTTCTTTAAAATAGATGATTCTGTACTTACACTCTCTCGCCCGCTATAATAACTATAACAATGGCATCTCTCATCCATTCATTTGAGTCCTCTTTGTCTCTCTAGCCCTCCCTCTCTCATTTTTTATTTCATCATTTGCAAAACTTTTGTGTATGTCAAGAGCATTACTTAAATAATAGAGGGAACCACTCTAGAAATAAAATAAATTAAGCCGGTAAATAGAGTAACCTAGTCTATATCAAAGGCAAAAATGGTGAATAAAATAAAATAATTATTCAAAAACTTGTTTTATTTCTTTATTTTTCTATGGCTGGTTTAACAAAGTTTTCTTTTAAGTTAATTTTTTTGTTTAATTTCATTATTGATTGATTTGATATAAATAATTTAAAACTGCAATAAAAATAAAATTTGAACGTGAGAACAATGTTTAGAGGAATAATAAATAAATGGAATTGACCCTGTATGATGCATATGATGTGGAAATATATACAAAGAGATGTGTATCACTCTTTCCCCCAAATCTGTATTAGTCATATACTCTTATATAAATTTGTTTTTGATAGAATTTATTATATATATATATATATATTATAATTTATTTTTTAAAATTAATATTATATAAAAATATTATAAATATTATAATTTCTTGTTTTTTCCTCATAAAGGAAAAAATTGAAGAAAATGAATGTAAATATTAGAGGATGGGAATTGGAAAGAGATGTATGTGAATGGTAAAAAAAGTTGATAGGAGAGAGAGAATTTGGGAGAAAGAGGGAGAGAATCATGGGAAAATCGTGCGAACCATAGTTGCAATGAATAAGGATGTAATTGACCAATAGGAGAAAGAATAACTGCCTAATAGAAGAAGAAATAACTGGCCAATAAGATTGTGAAAATATAAAATAAAGAAATAAGTTGATGCTCTAGTTATTTCTTTGATTTCCAATTGTTATGTAAGCTTAAGTGTGATGCTACCGATATTTAATGAAGCACTGGAAGTATATAGGCCACAAAAATAGTATATGGTAAATTAAGGTTCTGTTTAAGAAAATCACAATGGACAAAATCTAGAGTAATTACTCCCTTCTTTAAGTTTTAGAGCATCTAATTACCCTAATACATATGCTCAAAATTAATTTGTTAATCTAGACTATAAATACATATAAGTGTATTCTGAATCACTCACACCCCTCTTTAAATTAATACTGACATTCCTAACAAAGTAATTCAATAGACACAAAAAATGCAATTTCACTCTATTGTGATTATGAGTTCAATAGGTATATCCCTATCCAATGGAAAATCAATATAAATCGTAATCTCATATTACCCAGTCTAATGGTTCAATTAAGATTCATTTCCCAAGGTTAATCTAAATTCCCTAAATTTATATTCATTGCTGATCAGGTACTATGTAGACAAGAAATTATAAAACTGAGTAAAGAAAATCAAAATTAAACATACTTAAATAGTTTAAACATGCTTAAATCTTTAAATCAATTCATAACTATTGATATATTTGTTGGGATTGGAAGCTACAACGGAAAACTAAAATTTTTCCCAATTTCTTTCAAGGTTCTGTTGAAGGCTTGTAAATTGCATAGTCAAGAAATGTACTTTTTTTGGAGTGTTTTCTTTTCATCTCTTGCTCGGTTTCAAGAGGCTAACAGCTATGATTAGCTTCATCTACCAGTATCCACACGAATGGTGTTTCCATCATGAAGGTGTGCTAGCGTCTCTGGGTCCGATTCTTGGATCTCCTTCTCACTCCCGATTTCTCTTTCAAGTTTCTGATTTTTTTTAATTCAAATTATCAATCATTAATGTAGATCTCTAACCATCTATTTATAAACACTCGGAGCTTATCCTTTTGAATTTTGAAATCTATCTTTTATCTATTTCAAAATTCAAATCTTATCAGAAACTTGAAATCCAATATATTAAATAAAGATGGATTTATTTATATCTGTCCAATAGATATAATTTAACCAATTTATTTAATTTGGATAAGGAGTCAAAAGAGGATAATGTTTAATTTATCTTCATAAATTAAATAAGATATAATATTAAGATGGATCAAGATTTAATATATCTTTATAAGTTAAATCCAAGATCTTATATTTTAAATCAAGATTTACTTTATCTCTATAAATTAAATTCAAGATTTATTCTATCTTTTAAAATGAATCCAAGATTTAATTAATCTTTATAAATTACATGTAAGATGTATCTTTCAAAAGAAATCCAAAATACTATATCTTCATCATATATATATATTTACATATCAATATATGTAATATATATACACACGACAATATTATAGATATAAATAAAACAAATTTTAATATATATACATATATATATTCTCCTAAGAATATTCATTAAATCTTGATTCAATGAATTTGGACACTATAACTTGTGTTGGGCTATTTTGTGTGTGACCCTGTAGGTCCATATGAAGTTGGTAGTGAGCTAGTGACTATACTAGTCCACAATGTTATATATGATTATTTTTGATGATGTCAAATATATAAGAACAAAAAGTTTTTATAATGTATATTGACTAACTACTATATTTAATGTAAATTTCTTATATAGTTTGGTCAATGAAAAGGAGAGAAGTTGTTTGAGTTTAATTGTGGAGAATGAAGAAGTAGGAAGATCTTATAAAATAAAATGAGAACATCAAGTTTTAAGTTTTTATATTTGGAATTGGAGGATGATGTGGTTAAATAGCTCAATTTGAAGTTTACATATATGTTATATCATCATACATTGAGTTACATATCATCTAACCTTCATTTGGATGCTCAAAACTGATTCTGGAAGACAAAATTCGAGTTCTGACTCAAACACTCGAGTAAAATGAGTTTTTAAAGTCTTATGAAGCAACACTTGAAGTAAAACTCAAGTTCAAACTCAAGTATTGTGATTTTTGAGCTAAAACTTGAGTTTTGAGGGACAAAACTCGAGTATCGAGCTGCTCTGTTCGGCTCTGCTTCTTTCTCAGCTCGACATGTGTTTGGTATTTTGCCTATATCTCCCAAAACACAAGTCCGATTGATGTGAAACCAGTTTCATATGAAACTAGACTCAAAATGGGATTTATAGACACCAAGATCAACATCCAAGGATTTTATATGAAGGCGATATGAATTTCTAAACTTGGTGGTCAGATTTAACGTTTTATCACTGACCTTTGCTTACTGTGGCTATCATAACATTTTCAATACAGAATATTTTGAAATGATTCTTCTTGAATTTGATAGTAGACTCAAAGAGCTTTCCAGGGATATCTTATTTGCAAAGTTTGAAGCTGAATGAGAGAGTTATGGCCGTTGCAAGTTGAGCTTTGTGCTGAAATCTGAAACATGGGTTGAGTCATGAGCAATACTCGAGTTTTCAGCCTCAAAACTCGAGTATCAGGCTTAAATCTTGATTTTTCACAATTCTTTGAAGTAAAACTCGAGTTATGGTGTACGGAACTTGAGTATCAGGCATAGAACTTGCTTTTTTCACAATACTTTCATCCAAAACTCTCAGTAGAACTTAAGTTTCATTAGAAGTGTTGACACAACTCGAGTTTTGAGTGCCAGAACTCGAGTTTTGAGTACTAAAACTATTTTAGAAAACCAAAACTTTCAAGAGAACTCAAGTTTTAATGGAAGTGTTGATGAAACTTGAGTTACGTATTGCAGAACTCGAGTATCGGGCTTTGAAAATTCCTTGAACCATGAAACCTCTTTTCAAAACTTGAATTATCAACAAAAGTTTTAATGGAACTCAAGTTATGGGAAGCAGAACTCGAGTTTCGAAGAGTGAGACTCAAAACTTCTTTCACAACTTAAAATTTCAACAAAAGTTTTGAGACAACTCAAGTTTTGAGAGACTGAACTCGAGTTTCAAGGTCTGAAAAATTCTTGAACTATAAAACTTCTTTCCAAAACTTGAGGTTTCAATAAAAGTTTTGATACAACTCAAGTTTTAAGAGATAGAACTCGAGTTTCGAGTTGTGAACTTCTTTTAAACTCAAAACTTCCAAGGAAACTCAAGTTAGCAATAAAAGTTATGATTTCAAATAGTTGAAACTTGAAGTTTTAGAGTATGAAACTAGAGTATCGCAGAATTTAAAGTGTTTTAGTTTACAGAAACTTGTGTAAACCCGAGTTCTACGTTCTATAACTCAAGTTTGATCAAAACTCTTATTAGAACTCGATGAACGCTGAAAGTATTGTATCAAATCAATCAAGTTTCTTCATAATGACTCGAGTTATGAGAAAACTTTTAAGCATCATTTACAAAACTCGAGTTACAACAAAAGTGTTCTGAATTCTTCACTGTTATTTTTTCAAACACTCAAGTTTTGTTGTCTATAACTAGAGTTTGCTTTTACTGTCAGTGATTCAGAGTGACAGTGATTCAGGTTTTGTTGTCTATAACTCGAGTTTGCTTTTCGTTATTCTCAAATATTTCCTTCTTTATGCTTCAGTTATTTGAAATCAATCTGCACTCATAAATGCCTATTCCTTTTACTTATTAACAGAGAATGGGTCGCCTAATTGTATCACTGAAAAAGGCTCAATGGACAGAAATTCATAAGATGACTATACCTTGTGTCAGAAGCATTAAATGCGAAATGTTGAACAAAGAAGATGTGAGTAACGGATATAAAGTTCAACGGACAACTTCACAATGGCTATTCATTATCTTTCAACAAACAAATATTGTGCTAACAGATTACAAGTTTGAAAGACAGAACACAAGAGCCAAAGCCAACGAAAAATACGACGCTCCTCTCTAACGGATATAGTTTGACAACATCTATAAATAAGAGAGAGCAGCCAACGGAGAAATATGATGAAGTATACGGAGTCACCAAGCACAACCCGTAGAGTGTGTATTCGAGGAAATCACACAACAACATTAGGACTCTGATATTATACTTCTCCATGAGCTTCAGTGATAATACAATCTGCTTCATAGAGTGAAGTATTTCCTAGATAAAATCATCCCAACCTGTGAGAGTAACTTAAGATAGACCTGAGTTAAATAGAGTGTAACCTTACATGTGGTAAGAGGGAGTGATTGTAAAGGTCCTCAAGTACCTACATTAAAATCTTGAATTGGTTTCACAAATGTCCAGTTAAATTTGTGGGGTTTCTCAAGTACCAACAGTTACAAACTTGAGTGGGTTTCATAAATGCTTAGAAAAGTTTATGGGGTTCTCAAGTACCCAACGGTTACAAACTTGAAATAGGCCGTATATGTGTTATATTGAATATGTGGCTGTAATGGTTTTCCAAGTACCTGATTAAACTTGGAAGATATAGTGGATTGCAAATTTTAGAGGAGTCTGAGGACTAGACGTAGGTCAGAGAGAACCGAACCTGGATAAATCTCTGTGTGCTTATCCTTCTTTCATCTCCATTAATTTCTAATGATTCCTTTCTTACTCTATCCAATTTCATTATCTATTTCTATCAACTTATGATTTGGATATTTTGATTTATTAAGATTTGAATAGAAAATTTTTGAGACACCCAATTCACCCCCCTCTTGGGTGACGGTCATCCTAACACACAAGTCACAAGCAGCCTCTAGCAAAACATTACGACTACCCAATTCATATAAGGATATGTAAACCAATACAAATTATCATACGACTACATCATATCCCTTTTGTCACCTGATATTCTAGTCAAGGATAAGGCATGGAGATTGTCATCCTTTTATTCCTGACCATTTCTTTTTCGATCCTTGAGTATTATGACTAAAGAGATGGAGCTACCTTTCCATCATAGTGTGGCCATACATTTCTCAGGCTCACTCATCGAGGGGCGCAGCAATATCTCTCTACTAATGTGGGGAACAAATCCTATCTCAACCATTTACATTCCTCTGCATGGAATCCACTAAGCCTGAACATAGCTTTTATTATCACTCAGTCAAAAGTGACTTTTAACTAGGTTAAAGCTGAGCGACTCTCATGTAGGAATCTATGATGATCTTAAGTCAAAGGGCACAATGACGTAGTCATTTGTGAGACAAGTTCATGACACAAATCCATGGAGCTACCTTACAAGTGTCTATGACTCTAACTAGTATCTCCATACATTCAAAGTCATAATGACTTTATTTCATCTTGCTCCTACGCAGATGATTGGCTATGGACATTTAGGATAATCATTGTGATTTATCCAAGGACATATTATCACAACAAACATGCCAAGATTACGATAACGAAATTGAACAATTCATTAATTAAAATATTCAAAACACAATGATTGGCCCTACGGCACAATTTTCAACAATATTTTGATATTGTTGATATGATTTGATTTATCATTATTATAATTTGCATTTATTATTATTCATTAGGATTTATTAGGCAGTTATCTTTTTCCTATATATATTGATGTAATCAGATCATTTCAATACACACATTTTTCCTGATAGTTTTCTCTATCCTTTATTTCTTTCATAGTATCAAAGCCCTAATTTATTTTCTGCCATGTGTTATTTCCTTTGCAGTCTATCTGGTTCGTTCCAGATCCATCCAGATCCTTTGTTGTTTATTTGGTTCCGCTTCTCTGTAGTCTATCTAATTTTGCCCCATATTCGTGATTTTGCACATTGTTTCTGCTGTGTACTTTCTCCTTTAGTGCAACTTTTTTTTATGTCATTGAACTCCATTATGAAAAAGTTAGAGGTTGCCCAACCCAACTATGTTATTTTGAATGGCACCAATTACTGCTTTGGGTTGTATAGTATGTGTGGTTTTCTGAAAGGGCATAAGACGTGGCATCATGTCATTGGTGATATTCAGTACCCTATTTGATATGAAGATGAGACTGATTCAAAATTCAATGCACAACTTAAGGAATGGGATAGTAAAAATAATCAAAATATCATATGGGTTCGAAATACTTCTATTGCTACCATACATCAATAGTTTGACCGCTTTGAGACTCCACAAGAGGTATGGGATCACCTTACTAGTTGCTATGTATGATTTGATTCGTCTAACCAGTTTCAATTGTGGTACAACCTTAGTATTCTCAAGCAAGAAAAGGGTTATCCCTTGTATGAGTTTTAGGCCAAGATAGAGTCTATCTAGGATCAGTTAGCCTACTCAGAACCTTATTTCAAGCATGACAAAGATGCAAAGGCTTTCTTTCAGTACCAAGATCAACTTTGTTTTATTCAATTTCTAATGGCTGTCACAGAGGATTTTGAGCCTATTTAAGCCTCTCTACTTCATCAAAGCCCAGTTTTGACCCTTGAGAATGCTCTTCCTCACCTTCACTCTAAGAAACTCAATTGGGACTTTTGTAGCACACTCATGAGATGGCCTTTGCCACCCCTAACTGAACTTTGATCAGTGTTCTTATATTGAGTGTTGAGCTTGCCATATGAAGGGACATATTGTTGCAAATTTCCCTACTCTATGTGTTAGATAAATAACTAGAAACAATATTTATCAGCCAGCACATCAACAAGGTAAAAGGGAGCAAGAAACATACCAGACGTGATCTCCTTTTCACCGTACGGACGCTCAAAAAATTAAACTTGTTCGGACCACTAGAAAATTCTAGAGTCCAAACTTAGTGGCACAGCAGAGCACCACACAAGAGAAAATATAGATAAGAAAGGATAGTCGGAAAACTCAACGACTGGGGTGATTGAAACTGATGGGGAGGACTCCTATTTATAGGAGTAGGCCAGGGATATTTTGGGAACTCAAAATATCTTCGGTTGAGATAATCTCTCCATCAGATTCAAATTCAAATAAATGAACTCATTTATAATTCATTTATTTTATCCCTCCAAGTGATAATCAGATTATTTAAATGGAATAAATTAAATATTCAATATTTAATTTATCCTTTTAAATATCTTTTGGATATTTATCTGACTCACCGCTGAGTCAGCTATCTTGCCAATTTATTCTGATTATCTTTATAATTAATTAAACACATAA